>JACCGJ010000010.1:125344-140536 GCA_013407085.1 Atriophallophorus winterbourni
ATTATATACTAAGTATTTAAAGTGTCCTCTATGGGCTCTTCGGTCATTTAAATTCGAAATTAATGGTAAACAGTTCAGAATAGAAATTCTGGTATACCGCGGAAGGAGATCGAGACTTACTTTACAAACGGAATACTTACGAACGTCTATGAAACTAATGAGCAATCATTGCCCAGACACGTTGAGTTGGTGACAACTTAAACGACATATTTTATAAAATGTTACAAATGGGTTGAACTCACATTGAAATTCTGAATCTTCCATATGAATTTTATCGTGATAGTACAAGCTTTTGATATGAGAATATCGCTAATTTTGAAAGTAACAATCTTCAATTTTCCCCTTGTCGTCCCACGAACGGCTTCCTGGATTCAGGCCGCTATTAATCCAATGGACTACAGAGAATCTACCTACTCCCTAATAGTTTCGAAATGATCATCTTTGTGAACATTGGACTTTCTAAGTTGCGCTTGTATGCCACTCCTGGATAAGGTTGGTACGACCAACCCGTTCAACCAGCCTGCGGATCCTGATCCTGCTGCCCATACCGGATGAGTGCAAACAGCGCGAAACAGGTCGCGTTGTTTGTGTGATTGAAATGCATATAAATGAACATTTCCGTTCATTAAACTTTCTAGTTTTGAACACGACACAGTCAACTTAAATAGGTAAATCAATACAATATTAAGTGCACTTTATCAGCATACAGAAGCACACAAGACATAAAATACTTTGACACAAAGAAACTTGAAAGGATACGTGTGCATTTTCGGATCCAACTGAATAGCTCTAGTATATGCTTCGACCGCAGCTTCGAAATCTCCGGATTGAAAAAGAGAGCTGAATAAAGACAAGTTAGTCAAGTTAATCATCGACCTAACGCGTTATATGAACATGTAATCCACAGGGGTGTTGAGATTTATTTGCAATAACAAGTGAGGTCAATGTTCAAAGTAGTTTCATGGAAAATTTTAGCGTTCTTGAGTTCCAAATTGTGTCTAAAACAATTAGTTTTAATAAAGGCGAATCAGCATGCGGAATTACAAATCTACCAAAATTTCGAGGTGTTCAAATGCGGAAAATATGAACGGTGGTGATGACTTTGGCATGAAAACGTGGAAGATCACACAACGCACTCGCCCTTTTTACGCAACCATACGGGGTCCATTTCGTTTTCTGATAGTTCACCCGAGGGGAGTACACGCTTGAGCATTGCCTTCCTGTGTTCGGCCTGTTTGTTTAACCACTGCAACGAATGAAAGAAAGTTTCGTGAAAGCGCTCAATAAAGACTGAGATTTATGTTTTAATAATGCAATCATGTGCAACACTATAATGAACGTTAATTAAATTTTTCACACTGGAGACCCTATTCATATGTAGTTTTATGATTGTTATTTTCTTTTTTGTTTCATCTACTCAATAACAATTTTCGGAAATTAATTCATTGATTCGGTAGATTGCTTTGAATGAACGGAAATTGTTTTGGATCTATTGCGTTTTCTCATTGATTAACATTCATGGAACACATCAAATATCTCGGCTCGATCCGGAGATAATCACAGTGGCCAAAAGGCTTGAAATAAAATGAAAAACTTGCTTAAAAAGCATGAGAGAAATTTTAAAATTAAAGTTCTGGTTGCTCTTTCCTCAATGAACATTTCAGTTCACAAAACACCATCATATCACCGTGAAGATTACGTGAGTAAAATATTTTAGTTTATTTATCGCAAACAGCATACGCGCGACCATAATTATACAGAGGCCTTGTCTCGATGCCAAAATCAATGAGTTTCAATAACAACAAAAGAATAATTTCGACTGTCAATCTTCATGGTCGATGCTCACCAAATTACTGAAACCAGAAATACATGGGCGTCGCGGTTCAAATAACCGAAAGATTAATTGTACACAACACTAATCACTGTGATAAAGATGGATTTAGCAAATGCTCAAAGACTCAAGCGTCGAGTTAATTCGCAATTTGTTGAGGGTGACGCGCATGAAAATTTTAAGTGCACCGTTTAACGAAGATACGAATTTATACCTTTATGTATAAATGTTATACAGAAATTCTCCCCGAAAGTCTAAATGCGTAGAATTTCTGCTAAATTGACGGCAATCTGTTGACGATTATCAATGAAAAGATTCAAAAAGTTGAAATAACTACTCTTTTTGGATAAAATAGAAATCAATTTTTATTAGGAACTAATTAAGCCGATAGAGAACAACTTTTGCACATGTTGTACCGAAGCGATTGACGAAAATATTGACTAATCTAATATTCCAAATTTAACTGACCTCTTCCTCTTCCAACTTCAAGGATTCCCTCTCCGGAGTAGGAAACACACGTGGAGTAAAGGTAACAGGGATTGTGACAGACTCTCTTACTGGCAATTCCACGGGTTTTTCACAAAGCAATGGGCGATTTGGAGAGTTTGACGCTGCAATTGAAAAATTTGATATGAAACGACACAAGCTCACTTTTCTCAAGGATTCTCTCACACGTGATTTCATTTGCATACCGTTTGGCTTCAAATATTTTTTGGTCTAGCTAAAATTGTTTAAATTAATAAAATGGCCAACACACTTCACTCCTTCTACTAATATTTTCTGATTGTTTTTCCAGAAGATCTTCGACTGCCTTTTCCCCGGCCATCTTTTTGACTTGTGTTATTCGGTTACGTTCGTCCGCTTCTATCTATGTCCAAGAAAGAACATGGCTCAGATATCTCAACAATCCTCACCTTCATAACTTGATTCAGTGCATCCTTTTCCCCCTTTCGTATAGTTTCTCGCTTATTCCGCAATCGATCCTGTTCATATTGCTGTTGTTCTTCTATTGCATCTCGTTTTATCGCACTCAATTTAACTTTGTCTTCTTACATGATAAATGAGTAAGGCCACTATTACTTACTCATATCTTCGGAATTGAGGCATCCCCATATCGAGGATACCGTTTTCTTCAAAATGAAACGCGCGCAACCCCCTAATATCTCCAACCGTGAATCCTCGACAACGATCGGTTTGTACAGTACGGATTCAAAAATGTATGGTTTGACTACTAACTGAAAGCATAAAATGAGTGTCAATTCTGCTAACCAAAATGTTATAAACTTTCGAAAGAATTATTTTATAGCAAACCCACACAAATCGGGTAAACACTGAGTAATATAAATTCCCCCAGGTCAACGTGGCAATGGTATTTTCTCAAATATACAATAAATATATCATTCTTAATCGAGTAAAACAAGCGATAATTCGTCCAAAGCTTAACTATTCTATGTTGAACAAACATATAGTACAGAATGACATGTCTAATATATGTTGAATATCCTCATTGCTGCAAACCTATGATCTGGAAATACCTGTTTCAACATTTAAGTATTCAAATGTATTTAATTTTGCGACAGTGATGAAATTATGCAAAATTCGAACAACAGATATATTAAGTGAACTCATATCCAAATTAATAATAACAATCCGGAGTCAAGCACCGACAGATTGACGAGGGGTAGGTCAATATCTGTTGATAAAAGATATTACGAACACTAGCGGCATTTTCAGGGAATATTCGAGTAATGCATTGCGTTATAGAGGATTGCATATCCTTTGAAAGTTACTGTGTAGTTTATAATGAGTTTATTTGAGTTGGAATTAGCTGGTGCTCAAACTTTAAATTTTAATGAGGTTGTAGTTGAAACTTTTCCTTTCATTTAGTCCGAAACAACTATAGAACGAGTTGATAACAGTCCGTTTCTTTTTGTGCTATTGCCAAATAAATAAAGCAGACTAGCAGGATTTATGCCTGACGCCGCAATGTAAGCATGCGGGGCCATGCAATAAGCCAAGAGACCCAATTGCATTTCACACAACCTAATTAGCATTCTTCATCAGCAGCGTCAAATGCATTCTGAATACTCGCACAAAGGATAGTGTAAACGTACGAGGAACAAACTTACTATGCTAACTATGCTAACGCTTAAGCGGTTTATGATCGTGAAATCCATGATAAAAGCAAATAAATACATTAATTCTAGACTGGTTAAGTCAAATTTTGCGAATGCCGGAACTCCAAATTTCCGGAGAAATTCATTTTTGATGCAGCATATCGTTTGCCACCAAACACGAAATGACCTAACAATTAATATCGAAAATTGGTAATGTTCATCTTTTGGTTCGGTTTCTACTTGATTTGACGATTTTTCATTCAATCAAACTTGACGATTTTTGTCAAAACTTTGTTCAATGGCGTTTGTTAAATATTGTATGCTGTCTAGTGGGATGATGGAGACAGCTTTCTATGGTGCATAGCTGAGAAAGTGACAAAGTGAGGATCTACTCGTCCACGAAGCCTGATTGTATGTATGTTTCCTTCATGTGGTTAAAAACGCGTTTTAAAATCCTGGTGTATACTCTTTAACTAATATATAAGCTTCAGGATCTTTGCCTGATATATAAATTGGGGAGCTTAATGAGAATTAACTAAATCAAAATGTTTTGAATCAAATATGCACGCACAATTTCGTGCTGTTTCTACGCAACCGATAAAGCTATTCTAAAATTATACTTTCGGTCTTAAAACATTTAAAATATTTTGTAAGATTGCCACAGACATTTATGTCAAATCACGAAACAAATTAATGTCTAAAGAGAATATATGCGTTTCCATATATTGTTCATTAGTTTGTTATTCGAATTAATTTTATTCGCTAGATAGTTTTTTGAGCGAATTGAGCTTTGTCCTGATTACTCTTTAAATCGCCCATATTCGCATGCTAATTTCGTAGAATTAGCACAAATGTGTTCAAGTTTACATAATCCGAATCTTGCAGTTTATTATGACGATGTTAATAGAGTTTAATATCAGACATTCTCAGTCATATGCGGACACCTATATCCTTCAGACAGCTGTTGAGGTACCAGCGTCATTGTTACTAATGGCAAATAACCTTTTATACTCTTCTCAATCTTTACTTTTTGTTGACGTACGCAAGTTCCTAACAATTTATTTCTATCTTAAACAAAAGATTGCTTCTTAGCAAAATCTATTTTCAAATGTTTGCGATTTACACTTCGCCGTTTTTTTATAAAATGAAGGTAAATGATAACTTCCAAAACACGCAACTAATAGTATAGCTTCTGATATGATACAGTATGCTGTCTTCAATAAGATCAAAATTTATTACATTAAGAAATGTGTAATCCAACTCGTTGGAACGTCAATGCAAATCACCATTGTTTGAGTGTCAGTAATTTCACTCGGACCCTCAAGATCGATAGCTGGTGCGGCTAAAAATATTAATTTTCAGATGTAAGATGTTTCAGTAGCTTGACGGATAAATCAAATTCAATTTATAGAAATGTTTTAGACACAACTTTCTAACAACATCAATAAACTTGACTTGCAATTATTCAGAGGAAATATACGGAACGTTTTCTGATTAATGCATATTTTTAATTAAAAAATTTAAAATCATATTGAAAATAGAGACAAATTGCAAAAATGTGGTGTCTCGAGCATGTTTAGAAAAGATCTATGTGGTTTCTAGATTTCTTAGGCGTACATCGGAAAATTAACATTTTTTATAGCATTGCAAATAATTTTCGAATGTTTTATGTCATTTCGGTGTGCATTGTTAAGATATAGCATTTAGAATTAAATAGCTAACCTAAAACCGACTTCAGATTTTCGAGTTGCATCAGAGAGATTCTCGGTTTATAACGATATTCGGAATGTTGCAAAAACATCAGCTACATATGAATTCGTTGAACCGTAAACAGAATTTCAAAATGATGAACCATATTTTTATAATTTCCTGATGACGCGAGGTCTTAAAATATGGTAAAATATTCAATTCCGTTTGCTAAGCAAAACTGCGATACTATACTCATATTATCCCTCCTTTTCTATTTCAATTTTCTTCCTATTTCTTTTGTCATATCTTTCTATGCCTGGGCAACCTGACGGTATCTCAGCCCACGTGCAGACTCAACTGTGCGGCTATTTGCCTAGATCAGGCTTGTGATTTCATGCATGCATACCTTCTTTAAACTCTATCAATCCTTATCGTATCATTCTTCTTTATCATCCCTTCTTCATATAATATTTTCTTCATATCATCCCTTCTCATATTATCACTTCATCCCTTCTCGTCAAAAATATTTATATCGGCTACGAAATTGCAAAATTTTCAGCATTATTGACTGGTTCCCGTTGGCATAACGATCATATTTTCACAACACTAAAATCCAATATGAAGCACAAAAAACTATCTTTGCTCCATACTATAAACGAGTTCAACATATTTCCTAATCGAATTAAATATATTTGATTAGTGTATTATTTGTTTTAAATGTTTGACCCTCAAATGATTTCTACAGAATAAGGCTTGAATGTGAACGAAATTTTTGGTTTGTAATATAGCGAAATTGAATTTTCAAAAATTTAGATAGAAATCTACGATAATTTTGATACTCGAGTTAAAGGTTTGTGAACTATTTATTACCGATGCATTTACAATCGTTTGCCATGGGTTCAAATCTTGAACAAAATGTCCTTTATCCATTTACTGATGATAAAAGTAATTCGGAAAAGGATAGTATCACCTTTTCATCAGTAATTTAGATAGATTCAAGGGAAATAATTCAGTATGCACAGTTTTAGCATTGTTAAATAAAATTTGTAATTATTTCGAAATTTATGTCAGAGTGAGAGATTGATATCAGTCAGATGATATTACCTTCAGATATTTGCTGGTAATCATATAGTCCAAGTTTTTGGATGATAAGCCGCGCAGAGGCACTTCTATTTGCAACTCATCATCGGTCTCGAACCATGTATAATCATTGATTACAAGGTACATTTTTTGCGCTATTGATAGGTCACGTGCATTAGTAACAACTTGGCTTATTTAAACGAAATTGCATTTAGGTTCATAAATTCTAGTTCTAGCACAAATATAAGAGGTAGTGAAGGCAAATAACCCTTTCTGTTGTTATTATTTGCGGTTTGAGATAGTAATATATTCATTTCAAGGATAACGTTTCTTCAATATCATTTGTAAATTAACATTCGTCGTTTGTTTATGAAGATTATAGCTCTCAAATGATACACTCATTATTCGCACTTTACTCATTTTACCGTGGTTGTATCGATGATTTGTGGGCTTGCACATAGTGACTGCTATCTGCTCCGTATTTCAGCTTGCCTCTTAAATCATCGAGCAAAACATGTTACCGTGGAGTTTTGAATCGGAATTATATTATGGGTGTATATTATCAAAAACAAGCAGTTTGATAATCCGGATCACTTCGATTCGGTTACTATGTTATACACGTAGTTAGTATCTATAATTGATTAACGTTGGCAACATTCTCTCAGAAAGACACTCGTGACATAAATTTCCGAACATTTACCCTGGATGTTTACTTGGTGAATTGAATTTCCCGAAATTGAAAATTTGAAGTTAGTAGAGTAATTTCTTAAACAAAAACTGTGGATATAATATATCCGCATTACAAGAAACGCATCATACGCAAATTTATCTCAAATCACAGAAGCAATCCAATTAGTAAATGCACTCCACTGTTTCGTACCAATGTAGCCTGCCACTGAGTTATTGTCTGATTGCTACGTTTCTGTAAAATGTTGATATATTAATGTGTACCGTTAGAAGCCTTGTCGCTTTATATTTAATAAATCTGAACGCATGAACCAGGAAGATATCAAGACTGTATTTGAATAATTCTCAGCGCAAATAGGAGATATTTTATCTGACATTATCGCTGTTACTAACACCTTGTTCAAACGTGTTTACATTTTGCGCGCTACGTTCAACTAGGTTTTAGTTTCCACGCTCTGATTAAAAAATTACCTATTTTTGATACTCTGTTAATTTGCTTTCAAATAGCGAAACTATTTTTCTATATTATTTATGGCAAATGCGTTCATTTTATTTGTGATATTTCTTGCTAAATAATGATTTTTGTACTAAAATCATCGTGTATGTTTCAGTTACATCATCGTTTCTCGTACAACGTACTGTCAGATATGACCTCGGTGGCAACTGCCGTAAATAAGTGAAAAACGTCATTGAGTGCTCAGCTTGAAAGCGTTTGTTTCACCCTAGCTACTCAGGTTTACATAAGTCTCATTATGAAATTTATGCCAAGTACCGCTGTTTGCAGTGGTGTTGTAGCGGTTACCATAAGTCTGCCACTGACACCGCTTCGAAAAATCCAAAACCACAGAATAGTGTGATCTCGCCCAACTCGACAGATTTCGTACATACTCAAACTTATACATGTGTTGTGCTTGAAATTATGAGATCTGAAACAATTGCCGCCACGTCGAAAGTAGACCAAGTTAGCCAGTTACCCTCCTTCCCAAGCAAGCTACCTCTTATAAGGTGGTCAATGTAGCTGAAGCATCAGATAAGCGTGCAAATATTATATATGGAACAACTGCATGTAAGGCGAATTTTGACCAAGTTAGCCAGTTAACCCGTTTTTTAAAGCAAGCTACCTCTCACAAGAAAGTCAATTCAGTTGGAACATCGAAAAACAGTAATAAGTCCAGTACTCCAAAGAGGCAACATTCAATTTGTGCTAGCTCACCTATGCTGAATTATATTATCCGGGAATTAAATGACTTGCGCAAGGAATACGGACACGCACGGCAATTCCTCTGCTTCAAAAACTAGAACTCAAAATGTTGTAGTTGTAAACTGAGCTGAGCCCTTTATTAAGGAATCTATGTATCGCAGAGATTTTGCTCGCGGGTGAATCGACATTGTTATGCGGAAGTTGGGTGGAAATACTTCTACTTCCATGGTGTGATTCCACCGTGTAGAAAGATGGTTGATGGGTTTTGGGCTGACCACATCGCCAAATGTACCAAGCAAACATTACGTCGAGTCGGACAAAAATCTGTCCCGAATTAGAAAAAAACTATTTCGCTTCGAATTGGAGGAACATAGATTGAGGAGCATCTGCTATTCGTAAACCTGACGTAAACGAAACATAATTCAGCCACTGACGATCATACTAGACGCACATAGCCATGAAACCAGCTGTCCGTTGATTGTTTCAGCTCCAAGAAAGATGGGAGTCATGCAATGTTTACACTAGTTGCTCCTCTATGATGGATGCGGTCTCAGTTGTCAGAACACAGTCCATGATCTTAACGCAAGAGGATGCCGCACGGATGCTCCAGCTCTAATTTGCACGACATAAAACGTGTAGATTTATCGGGTGCTTCGTTTAAAGGTCGAGCAAAATTAGATTCAGTAGTATATTTAGCCAGCGCCTACGTATTTTTCACTAATTTTTGCAGCATGAGGATTAAGTCTTCTCAACACTCTCTCCTTGTGGCTGTGTTACGCCTAAGAGTTATATCTATTTCTGAGATTTCTTTATAGATTTATTTATAGATGATATGCGGGTAAAAGCTATGCTTTACAAGATCTTCAAAAAATATAAATCGGGTCGGATGTTAAAAATATCAGAATATTGTTAAATTTATTGTCAAACGTAAAAAACATACTTGTCCGTGTGAGCATGTAGTGATATCTTGTAAACGCCAAAGGTTCCAGTTTGTACCACGTGTATAGGTAAACTTTTCCGCAATTGCACACTGCGAACGGAAAACGCATATTTCCATAAGGTCAACCTGCTTTGCTGTTGGTAAACATTATATTAGTGACTACGCAGATGCGTGTTATGGGGAAAAAGAAGCAAACAGCAAGAAGGATGATTTGTTAGATAAGGTACTGTCCAAATAAAGATTAGTGGTCCTCGTTGCCGTCTGTATAAAGCCGAATGCAAATTCAATATTTCAAGTCTCATTTTGCAGATGGGACTAATCAGGGCAGATTAAAAGTTCCTGGCACAAAGCTTCGTTCGAAAATTATGTTGAACCCGTCAGACTTCTGTATTGCCAATTTGAAAGATAGATTATACAAATGGGTCAGGTATATATTATCTATACCGGGTGAACCTGTGAACTTCATCGTCATAAATTTTGTTTGAACAACTTCGGGGAGAATTCCACCCTGTGAAGAATTGGCAGGCTGCAGCTGTCACAGTTTAAAGACTGTCCGTGTAACGACACTTGTAATATTTCTGATGCAAATTGTTGCCGGAAACGTCTGCACCATCTATAAATGATGTCACTAGACCAGTAGCAGATAGCAGTGGCGGTATTCCTATTTCAAAACTCCGGAGGTCGTTTACGTTTTGGAACAATGCATTGGGATTCATAACAAATTTTTCGACTAAACTGATTTGGTAATCTTTTTTATCATTTGGAATGAGGTAAACACACTTATTTAGCAATAAGGTGTAGCTGCACCAAGTTAGCCCTGATTGTTCGTCCAAGTATTTGTACCAAACATTGTCACAGTAACACATCCATTTCTGATTACTGCTTCTGAGTGGCTGTTTGGATGCTGTTTCCTGCGTATTCGTTTAACGTTTGATGACAGATTAATGATTATGCGGATTTGGCTGTAAAACGTTTCCCAGATTTTCTTTGCTAATTAGATTTCAACGAAATCCCACCGATTTGCTCGAAGAATAGCTCGAAGTAAGTCATAGTTCAGAGTTGTATACGCTCGTTGAGTATTTCTTACTGGTTTGCATTGATAAATACGATTCATCTAAGTCGACTGCCATCTAATGGTTTTTCAGTAGCGTTCAGTGACATGATAATTATTTAATTTCATCGTCTGGGATGCTTAGCCTGGCGCACTTGCAAAACAACAGATTCCCTTCAAGAGGCTTTGTTGTATGACACATTTAACCATGTTCGCGTCTACAAAGCTTAGGGACTAAATGGTATACACTAAATTATCCTGAAAAAACACGCCACAGTGCTTAGTGAACCGTTGTACAATCTCTTCAATTCATGGTTGCACCTGAGAGTGGTTTTTAGTGCGTAGAATGAAGCCGTAGTAATACCGATACTCAAGGGTGGCTGCATGTGAAATCTGGGTTGCTATAGACATGTAAGCCTGACTACCATCGTCCCGAAACTAGTAGTAAACCATTGTGTGACAAAATCTGTCAGCTTCTTTGTAGGCATCATTTACACAGTGTAGCTCAACATGGATATCTTAGGGATAGATCCTGCTTGACCCACTTTTTGATTTTTATCAATACTGCCACAGAAAGGCTGGGTAAATGATATTCAGTAGAAGCCCTCTGTCTAGATTTTAGCATGGCTTTCGATTCCCTGAATCACCACCTTTTATCGATCAAGCTAGCAGCTAAAAGCATACAAGGTAGTCTAATCGCCTGAATTGAAGCATTCTTTACAGGTTAGACTATCATTTTTTCTAACAAAACCGACGTGATCTTTGGGGTACCTCAAGGTTCATTACTCGCTCCTATCATATTCCTGATTTTTAATGATGACTTGTCCTCTGTCTTAAAGTGCCCCTGCTTTATTTTCGTGGATGATATGAAGTTCATCGAATCAAAGAATGAAGTTACCATGTTACATGGTCTTGAGCAGGCTATAAATTTTTCATACCAGTAAGACCTCCAACAGAATCTTAATAAGAGTCAACGATTGTTAGCACTGGTTGATAGGATTTTTGTCCGAGTGTGTTGGAAAATTCTATCAGAGTTAACACCGCACATTTTGATAAGAATTTTAAATTATTGTTTGAGGCTTACTTCAAATGGGTGGACCAATGTGCTGCTACACCTTAGCGTGAACTCAAGGTATTTTTCGGCTAAAATTGGTTCTAGCTATCCGAAATCCTGATAAATTTCTGCAACTCTACGAGGCAGTAGTTGGGCCTCATTCAGAACATTGTTCCCAGGTGCGGTGCTTCAATTAAACGAAAGACATTGTTCGACATGAACGCGTACTGGGTCTCGTAACTCGCATAATTTAGGGTCAGCGAACTAGACCATACATTGTAAGGTTGAAGTCTCTAGATCTTTTCTAACTTAGGCATCGTGGTTTAAGAGGTGAAATAATTGAAACCTCATGGATCTTAAGGGGGTTAAGTGACGTTCTAATGAACGATTTCTACTGACGTATTTCCCGAGCCATGCACCCGCAGCCACTCACTTGCTAAGAAGCGATGTCGGCTAGACTCCATGAAACACTTTTTGACTTAAGGTAGTAAATTTCAGTAACAGTTTTTCAGATGAACTTGTATCCTGCAGTTTCAACTTGAGTTTCAAGTTGGGTTCGGACAGCGACTGGAGTAAGTTGTTTGCCGAATACTCCCTCAAATTGCTATGCAAGATTAGGTAGATAACCATTTTCTATACACGATTTTTCCTCAGCTGATCTTTCACCATGCTGATGAAGAAAACCCGGTTCTTCTTTTTCCAGCATCCGCTATAATGAGGTGATCCTTTGTTAGGATTTCACCCTCCTAACGAATCAAACAATCCCGAGTGCCTGATCAAGCAAAGTTCGCAACGGAGAAAAGCTGTTGTTGGGTGAGTCATGTTGTACTATGGCAACAAACCCCATGTTCATTGAAATTCAAATTCAAATTGTCAGACTTGCCCTTGTCAACCAACATCCGTCGTTCCCATTTTGCACCTTCCCACGATTATGGTGTACACTCACACGTTCACTGTTGCTGCCATATAAATACAAACCATGGCCACGGTCGAAACACGCATACTGGACGCTTGGACCTTGGACTCCCGATCAACGTTCCATTTCGGTATCGTTTTGTTTTTCTGGCTGTTGGGTTAAGGACAACGCATAGATTTATATAACGTAACGACAGTCTCTGCTGCAATATTGACGATACATCTATCATAACATACTTAAATACAATCCGGATAATATATTGGCGTCGTGATCATCGAAGATTTTGAACGTACAAAAAGAAAACGTTTTGGCAGGGCAGGTGCTTCTCTGCAGCTATTCACTGAAATATATTCTGGACGCTCGATTGGATTTTGAGCCACATAATGTTGCCTGTGCAAACTAAACTAAACTGAACAGAACTGACTGTGATCTGACTGTGACTGATGCAAACTTCCTTATAGCTGCTTAAGGGGAATTTAATAGTACACATTAGTTGGTCGCGTGACCTGATTAGTGGTTGAATTAGTTTGAGCTTCAACAAAACTGAATATAAATTTTATACTTTTGATCGGATCAGTATGATTTTGGATATATATCTGAATGTTTTCTTCGACGGATGCACTTATTTCTCCACGAATTGTCGTTTTTTGTGTGGAGTAATACTGGAATTTTTGCTGTTGGTTTGTTCATTGCGGTTGGATTTTCCAATAAGTGTTTACCTCTATGGGACACTACTCGAAGGATAACACCGCGCGCAATCAATTCACGCAATACCACATCAATCAACTCTGACCATATCGATTTTTTTACCGCTTTGGCTGTACGTTTGGTTGACGCCGTTGAAAAGAAACAATCTGCTGCTCGCGAAACATGTGTTGACTGTGAGATAGCGGCTAAGGGAATTTGTTATAAATCTACCGGAGTGTCTTACAGATCGCTCTCTTCATCAAGACTCCAACTTCATAAAACTGACTGTTAAAGGTATGTTTGACCTAAACTCATCTGACATTAAAAAGTTTACGATAACCAAGCAATTCACACGTTTGAATGTTCAGCTGAAACCATCGGATCAAAATCTTAATGTTACAACACAAACTTTCGCGAAAATTTTCAGTGTAATCTCTATCAACTTACAGGAAACCAGGGAGACACCTTTTGCAAATAGACAGGGACACGACTTAGAACAATGGTGAAACCTCTGTACGTTGATGGGTTCGGAAATCATCAGACTATCAGCAGTTACATGTTTGATTCAGCACTCAAGCTCCCGATTCCAGTGAAATATGTCTACTGTAAATTACACTGAACAGCGAGAAAACAATAAACTTTTCTTTTAAATTTGCCTACGTAGGTTTTCTCAGGTGGGAAAAAAATGAAGCCTCGATATTCGTAAGAAGAGCAACGAAAGAAGACTAATAATTTTAGGCGTACCAGAGGCTCTCAATATGATAGAGGCTGTTTAACAATAACACGACTACAAATAGTAGCTTTGCATTGCAGTAACGATAGCAGCGTGGGAGAATGTCAATGTGAATATCTTCAGAATAAACAGGTCATCCAATGACAAATGTGATGGACAAAATCATTTGTTTCTCACTTTCCTAGCTAGTGCCGTGACAGACTTCGTCAGACATCGCGACTAAACAGGAAAATATCCCCAAAGACGTCAGAAAAAGCGCATTAAAGGCAGCCTCAGAAACACAAGCTTAACTATTGCCAAGCAATAGTATTGAAAACTGAAACTCAGATGACGGTTCCGAAAACCGCGGAGGTCCGTCTCTCGGGGTTCGGACCAATAGTCACTATCCACACATCGTCACTACATACCCAAACAAATATTAACTGCGTTTACAACTATGCGCAGTGTGTACGGAACAAAATACTCTGTTGGCCTCAGTTCACTGAAAACCGTAGTGCTTCCTTCTTAAACACACAGTAATCCAAACTTAATGTCGATCAAAATTTCCTCTCTCCATGTCACAATTAAAATTAATTTTGCTCCTCCTTTGAAACGCATGAACCTGAATATTAAAGTACGATGTACGTATATACTATGGTATTGTACAGCTGTTTGCTTTATTCACCATAAACCTTGAATCTTGAATCTTGCACGCACAATTGATCATAAATTTCGTGAACTGATGGACACGCTTCCGCTGCATAACCAAGTCTCCGTCATCATTCCCGTTAGAAGAACTTAGTTACCGTTGTGTTAAATTAAGATTTAGATTCAGTTTCAAAGCAACGGAAGTTTTTGATGTTGTTTATTTCATCCTGCTCTGTCATAGTGATTATCTTGGGGTGGGTTTCTGATATGTGTGCACAACGTCTCAAGAGGATTGACATTTTAGATCTAACCAGAAGGGCTTGTTTTAGTGAAAGGCAACGATGCCGGCCACAACAAAGGCTCATTTAAACACACCACAGCAAGCTAACAGGCAAATGGACGGAGGGTTAGAGAATTCTGCTCTACGCTTCATAACATTGTATATTCTCGGATAATCGAACAAAACATCGATGGTGCTACCTAATTCTTCTTTGATCCAACACGGAAACAGCAGAAATGATGCACCTTGGCAACAATTGTTACAGGGTTAAAAACAAAGCAATTACCTGAGATGAGGTA
>JACCGJ010000011.1:0-22045 GCA_013407085.1 Atriophallophorus winterbourni
TTGCTGACGGTATTAAACGATTGGACCCAAACCGTTGACGCAGGAGACAGTGTGCACGCGTGCTATCTGGATATGTCGAAAGCTTTCGACATAGTTGATCACTTGCTGTTGCTACAAAAGCTGAAACAGATTGATATTGACGGGCAGCTACTCGTATGGTTCGAAAGCTACCTCAATGGGCGCAAGGCAACCGTTCGAGTTAACGGGGTACAATCACGAGCCATTAATACCTCCAGTGGTGTACCGCAAGGTTCCGTTCTCGGTCCAGTGCTTTTCTTAGTTTACATCAATGCTTTACCTGAGACGCTCTCATGCAAGGTAGTTCTTTTTGCGGATGCTGTTAAACTTTGGATGCGAATAAAATCAACTGCAGACTTCGTAAAAAACTGCAAAGTGATTTAATGCACTACACCATGGGGAGTTTCGAAATAGACTGCGTTCATTTTCAAGAATGCAAGTCTGCAAATCTTAGGCCCTTTCATACGATATCACTTTGGGCAGACGATGTTTGAGCTGGAACGAATCGAGAAGGATCTTGTGTCTGACATGGGCATCTAAAGACAGCGTACCTTGTTAGGTCATTACAAGCGTGCTTCAAAGCTTCTAGGTATGCTTCGACTGATCTTCAGAACCTTTACGCCTGTAACGTTGCCAAGAATCATGAAGACCTACTTAATTCCCACAATGCAACACGCATCGCAAGCATTGACTCCGTGGATGAAAAAAGATATATTCTTGCTTGACAGGATATATCATCGTGCAACTAAACTCGTGCGTGGTTTTCGAGACCTTACATACGAGGAAAGGTTGAAAAAGCTAAAGCTCCCCACTCCCCTTCAACGTAGACTTCAAAGTGACGTTATCATTACTTACAAGATATTGAATACTCCAGGTCATCCACTCAAACATTTGTTCAAATACCGTGAATCAGGAATTACACGTAGCCACTCAGCGGCACTACAAATTCCCCATTCCCGGACTAATTGTCGCCGATATTTCTATTCGGTACGTGTCTGTTTCCTGTGGAATGCCCTTCCCGAAGCAATTATCACCTCTCCCTGTATCCAAACATTCACTCGTACCTTGGACAATTATTTGTTACTTAACGATTTGACGATGCCTGTGTATTGACTCATGGTAAGCATATTACTTGACTCCAGTGACATCGTATAATTGATTTTTTTATACCTCTTATTGAACGCATATTTACTATGATATGGTAATTGTGAAGCTATGTGTTTTTGTAACCATAAATTCTTGAATCTTCTTGAATCAGAATCTAGTTTAAAACCACGTAATGTGTTGCTCACATCCCCATCCCTTGTGAGCAACACATTACTTTGGTCATCCATAAGCACCTTGAGTTCTTGACCAAAAATCACTTTGTGATTCCGTGTCTGAACATCGTGGTTCGTTATACAACGAACCCTATATAACAGTGTCATATAACTTTGTTTAGTTAAACACCCTTTATTAACTGATACGCGTTTGATTTCAGGACAATTATGTGTACAAATATGCTGTGATTTTTACCGCATTTTAATTGCAAAAATGTTTATGAAATGCGCTGACGTTTCGCCAATCACATCATAATATACATAATGTCCTTGAGATCGCTATATATGTACCAACAGGCATTACGTATATCGAAAACGAGATGAACTGTGGGCACGAATTCACTGTGGACACTAAATCATTGCAGAACCTACCAAGCATATTTCTGATTTATTTTGTTTTGTTTGACACTTACAACTTGAGTCGATTTTTGCGGAAACCAGTAGTACCATCCTTGGTTTATTTGATCCGTGAAAGTTGATGAGCCGCTTGCGTTTTACAGAGGACGTAATAACTGAATCCAAGATGTACCGAAAGGAAATATCGATTTCTAACACTTTGCGCAGCTTGTTGAAAGAATAAAGTAACGAGGAACAAAATTCGCTACAATGAAACCTTTTCTCGTGATAGCAACCCTCAAATAAAATTGGTAACACGAATCCTTGCTGCATGTTAATTATTCTTGATTTTGTTGGAGAAACAAGTATGGTTCTTCGATAAACATTAACATTCTTTCATGCGGAATGAGGAAACTTGAGGAAGCTATATAAAGAACGCGTCATTTTAGTTAACACCTATTTTTGATGATTATTTGTCCTATTCTGTGTTCAATAATATAAGATAGAATCGAGTATGAATATAAAAATATACAAAACATTAAGTATAATTACATGTACAGGTCGCTTCTTAGGTTGAGGTACTGACTTCATTAATCTGAAGAATCCTACGTGGTTTTAATCGGAGGCGAAAAATATAATCTAGTCACGCCCCTACCTTTTGACGCCGTGGATGGTCGTTAGTCCCAGGACATGAAATTGTCAAATTATTCTTCCCCTGACAAGATCGCCGGAATCCCTAAATGCGAACTGGTTTGTGTAAGTGTGACAATAGATACATCGTCACTATTTTTGACTTTCAAGTTCACAATAAGGCAGAATTCAAACCGCAATTACCTATATGCATGCTTTTGCGACGTTTTGATGAAACACTCAAGTTTGAGGCTAGAGGCTCAAGTCATTTTATTATTATGAAAAGATTGTTGGAATGAAGGTATTAACGCATTGCTCAGTTAAATGAGAATCCTTCCAACTACGGCAATTTACCGCCATACATTAGCCGCATGGCATTTAAAATTTCGTGCCTCCATTAAAATTGGCATGGTATCTGCAATATTGTACGAAACAACGTTTAGGTAACTAACAGTCGTGTTCAATCCACATAGGTTTATTATTAATGAAATCAAATAAAAACTGCTTTGTGAAAAATCTAATGCCTGTTCCATAGATATAACGTCAATACGTTTTGATTCAGTTACAATAGTTGCACATTGACACCTAATTAAGAACAATAAATCTGATTTTATACAAGCATATCGAGTAGCAGCTCTGCTAAACAGATGATATTCAGAAAGACGCGTGAGAATAATCGTGCTTAATGAATTCAAGTAGGATTAACCGCAAGAAACCTTGCCTCGGTTATTTAAAGCAAGATTCTAGGATGCGATCTCAGTCAGTCCGTTTTGTAAAAACTTTTAATTCGCTGGTACGTACATTTCAAAACTTGTGCCTAGTGACACTATTGACAGAGGATTTCTATATGTTACAGAACGCATATTCTGCAGTTCCCTAGGACTGATGGCGTTGAAACACATACAGAGATGATATTAATCACTATAGTCGTTCCACTCAAAATGGTGAATGCTATTTTCACTGAAACTGTCGTTAAAGATGGACGTGCTTGCTTTTTATGATTATTGAGAGTGATCACTAGGCTTTGCTTTTTTAATTCCTCATATTATCAACTAATTTTGTTGGACTCCCTATGGTCGATTTAGACCATGGATGTACATCAAAATGACAAAGTTTTATATATTCCACAGCTTTTAAAACAAATAAAAAGTCTGATTCGAGAGAAACAATCTCTCCCACAGCGCTCACAACTAAACGCGAAACACTGTCGATCGGCGTCACCACCGGCTTCGTGATTTGAGTCCGGCAGCAAAGATTTGTAACTGTTTCTCCCCAGCTTGCAGATGACGCTTTACACAATGCATCCAATGTGAGCGGTCAAAAGCAAATTCTTCCCATCTCGCGGGGTCAATGCCAAGAGCTTTTATATCTCTTTTACAAACGTTTTGTACCGCAAGTGCGACATTTCAAATGGTTGACTTCCTGATTGCAACTCATCATAGAGTAGAATTTTGGAATACGACCATTTTCCATTCTGTATACGTTGCAAACCCACCGCAGACAGCGCTGTCTTAGTATGGTGAACGTGCTCTGTAGACCAGCTTTTGAATGCACTTCAGCATTAGTCACTCTGTCTATCCACGATATGCTCAACATACGACGGATGCTTCGTAAATGGAAAGTATTCAGCTTCCAATCGTGTCTTGCGTGGGTGGTCTAGGTTTCAGTAAAGCATTTATTACACGCGCTGTATACCATCATATTTCTATTTACAGTCAACATGCAGTTACCCCAAACACGGAAGTTCAATCAGAACAAAATGACAGCTGCTTTGTTTAAAGAATAAATTAACAATGAACAAAATTCGCTACAATCGAAATTTTTTCTCGTGTTAGCAACCATGAACAAATATTGTAACAAGTATACTTGCTGCATGTTCATTATTCATGATTTTGGCGGAGTAACACGTATGGTTCCTTTTTCACAGTTAATTAACATTAAACATTGCATTGCACTGTATTAGATTGAATAATTAAAATCGTCTACCGAGATTGTAATCAGTATCCGTTCGCACTCAACTAAGCGTATTCGGAATAAGCAAGCACTGTCTACATTTTAATTTAATGCGAAAAGGTAAAATAAGTCAATCAGTAAATAAATTCATCGGTGTCCACAAGTTCAAACGCTTCATAAAAATCTTTCGCTGTAATCAAAAATAATTATTTACATGCATTTTCATCGCACTTACCACATGACCGGTCTCCTGCTGTTTGCAATATTCAGGGAAGCGCAGTGCGATCAAGATCCGTATGGTTTGAACGTTTGCTAACATTTATTGTTTCTACATGCTTTTGCTTCCCCTTAGCCCTTGATAGATACGAAAAGCGTCGTATGCTGAACACAAAGCAGGTTGCCTAGAATGTGTCAGGGACATTTTAGTGACGTTGCTTGGAAATACGTTAAAATCCATATCAACATCACCTTCGTTCGAATACAACATTATAGTATATACGAAAGGGAATTGATAGAAAAAGAACGCACTGCGCCATCTATGAAATTTCAAAACTTCGCATCCTAATTATTACACCAGGTTTTCACGCAAATTATTTTTTTCAATCAATTGAACTGCAGATAAAAAGAAATCAGAAAACTTTCAAATGAATTATGAATCGAATATTTTGAACAAAATTCATGAAGTCTTAACATCCGACCGCCCTCAACAGAACGATCAATTTATTTTCATGTCTCATAGTGAAAACAAAATTGGAGGTTGGATTTGTCCTTCAACCATGTTTCTTACGACCGTTGTGCATATGAAAATATTTTTGTATAAAACTGTTCTGCTTTTTCTTTTTTTCCAAATTTGAAATGCCACAAATAACACAAAAGCTTTAATTATCCGGGATATCTGGTTTTAAGGCTTTAATTATAAGCCATTGATCATTCTTCTGTCCATAAATCAGTTCCCGCTAAATTTCTTTAGAAACATCTCCTGAAGGTCGATATTTGAAAATCTGTATCAGTGTCTCAGGACAAAGTCTTGAGTATTTCTTGTTCATCATATGCTCGTGACCGAAATCATTTGGTTGCTTTGAAACAATTTAGTGACTTTCCCTCTCGGAATTCTAAATTTAATATGAACGTAGAAATACTTCACAGAAAGTCAAACAAATTTACTAAAAAGATTAGCAGCAAACGTCAATATGGAACACCAATTGTGCCACATATCTGATTTGGTTGAATGCAAATCTGACAGATTTGAAATTTTGGAAGATTTAATATTCATGTTAGTCATTAAAAGGTGATTAAACATCGGTGCATAATTTGCCCTCTAACGGTAAATAAAAAAATACATGTAAAATTAAATTTCAACATTCCAAACACTTTCAGCGATTCGGTAAAACACGTATTTCTCACACGGGCATCACAAATTAATTTTCCTGTTTTATTGGATTTTATTGCTCTGATTTTGTCAAACCTTTCATAGTAACATACTCAATTTAACCAAAAATTGCCCATGTTTAAATAGAATCTGCGCTCCCAAAATGCTAATTTGTTATATTTACCCGTCTTCAAATTTATGAAAACCGGATAACAAATCATCATAACGCTGAAGTGATCGGGATTTTTCGTTCCTTGAAAAATTGCATGTAACAAGCACAATCGATTCTGGACAAAATATGAACCATTCAATGTGAGGAACATTGAAAGTTGATAGTGAATGGAGATTCGCATGTGTGAGTCGTTGCCATGGTTCCCAGACAACTCGCAAGCGATGAATAGAAACATGTTTTTTGTTAATCATGTAAGCATTCAATAGTTGAATGCTTTCGTTTTCCAGAGATCACTCAAATTTTATGTCAGTCAAGATTCTTCTCAACTCTCTGGACACTCAATATTTTGTTTAAATCATGAATTAGAAATTGATCGTACAAAATGTTGGATAGATTAGTAATGATAATCTAAAAATATTGTTCTTTTATTTTTGATATGTTTCCTTTGACTTTTAAAATGGCTTCAACTAATTAAATTAATATGAATATGTGAGCAACTTTCTGTAAAATCATATACTATTTTATATTGAAAATAATGATACCTTTATTCATTTCATGGGAGAGAACAGCCAGAATCCCAGTAGCGATTAAATATGAAATAAAATAATCCGTTGCAATTTTTGAAAGACTAACATTTGTATTTAGGATAACACCCCGCATCCGGGAATACAATTTGTGGTGATTGTTTGAAATATGTATTAGATCGTATATTCATAATTCAAAGAAACGTGAGTGCAATCGGCTATACGAGGTTTTGGGTAACGTTTCAGTTCCGACAAAGAAGCTTCGTCAAACCAAGTGTGTTAGACAGGACAGGTAACATGACTTAATCAACCCACTACATCAGTTTCTACTTTACAGATCACTTAGGCATGACCAGGATTAGTGTTCGATTTGCCTACTACTGTATGTATGCATATCAATCTAATAGGAGTGAACTAGGTCATGGTCGGTTGAAACTGTGACCCACATTTTGAAAGTGTAAACTTTGACCTCGACTATCACCCTCTGTCTGACGAAGCTTCTTTTCCAGAATTAAAGCTTTTCCTAAAACCGACTCTAACTGATTGCACTCAATTCTGTTTGCATTACATTTTGTGGTAGAGTGACGAGACCGATCTAACAGTGTGGTCAAACTGAACCTTGGATAATCGTTTTTCTGATTATCTGGCGCTTATTGAATATAAAACTGACTGTATAAATCCGTTGACCTTGATCGAGTATATGCTTATAAAGTATTTGTGTTCTGTGGTAGACAGTAATTGTTTGCTATTTCAAGGTAACTATGCATTAGCTACGCATTTGAAAACAGACAATTTCGAGATTTTGTCAAGGACAAATGCTTTTTCGGGGGCTTATCCTAGTGTAACAAGGAAAACTCACATATCACATAGCTTCGATGTGAAAAAACACAACAGATAGTAGATCGAAAGAGATCTTCCAGGAAAGACTTTCCAAGTAAAATATATGTTAAACATTAATTCAAATAAACTTGTTAGAAAAAAGAAATGAATTGGGTAATGGTTATCGGTGTTAAACTGTTTTACATTAACGCAAGGGTCTCTTCCAATTGGTGCTTGTTTTGAATGCATCATACAACATGTTTTTCTTGTAACGTGCGTTTAAATTTTTGGCATGCAGCTACATTTTGTTGAGGAGTTTGAAGACGGTGCCCAGCCCTGGTTAAAATAGTGAATAACTGGCCTCACATATGGAATAACAAAATGATTCTTGGTCAAGCACTCGAGGCGCTTATAGATGACCAAAGTAATGTGTTATTCACATTCCAAACCCTGACACACCACTACCGGTTTCTGGCTGTTTGCCGTCGTCAGATGGAGGCAGTAAAATCATGTTCAGTGAGCCTTGATACAGTGGTAGTGGTAGCGGTAGTGGTGTGTAAGGGATGGGAATGTGAGCAACACATTACTTTTGTCATCCATAAGCACCTCGAGTGCTTGACCAAGAATCACTTTGTGATTCTGTGTCTGAACATGGTGGTTCGTTGTACGAACCCTATAATACAGTTGACATACAAGTTTAATCTTGTTTATCTTTAACCCACTGTTTCAAGGTTCACTGAAACTGATCTTACTGTCTCCACCTGACGACGGCAAACAGCCAGAAACCGGTAGTGGTGTGTAAGGGATGGGGATGTGAGCACAACAATACTTAGGTCTCACATATGATTTTAACAGCCAGGATAAGTTTTTGGGTGTGAAACAACTGAATATATTTTCACAATGCTAAAAAACTGCAGGCTTTAACTGCCATCAACTTTCCCAGTAGTAAGTACATAATTTTGAAATTAAAGTTTGACATTTAAGAAATATAGCATACTTTTATATTTCGTTAGTAAAATATTGTGAATCAAAATGTTTTTTCAAGAAGAAAGATGGAATATAACGATGAAATTTAGTATTCCATATGTAGAACATTGTTGACACATTTGTGCTGGCAAATTTAACGTTACGGAGATCATTTTTCTCATCGTTTTCGTTGAATTGTGATATTAAGCAAATATAACACATTTTTAAACCTAGTGGCATGTAAACAAATATTTTTGGTTTGCCTTTCCAATGTTTTATACACCTAAACTTGTTTTATATTATTTTTACTACAACCTCTGTCCAAAATTAACAAAATGCAATAAAGCTAAAGTGATGAATTCACAGATCTTATTTCGTCCGCTTATTAATTTACATTTGTTAATAACACATGTTTGACTAACATTTTGATTCGTTTGACTTTGTGATTAATAATTTCAACTAGTTATTCTGAAAATATACGTTGAATTATCCAATGCTATTTAATGCACGAGTGTGACATTTGTGAATATAATTAATGATTTTATGCTGAAAATGTTATTATTAATTAGAACTGGCAACAATCATGTTTGTCTGCTTTTTATAAATCAACAGATATAAACCAAACACCCAATAATGAACAGCAAAATTACTATTGTTGAACCAATACGTTATAAACGCCTGTTTATTTACTGCTGTTTGATAAGGGTTCGAGAATTTCAAATGTTAATATAGAAATTTTTCAAAACGTTTACATACAGTTGCTTTTGTAGTAAAACCCATAACGAAATATGATAAAATACTCAAACTGTATTTCGCTCCCACAAATTTTTAATATTTTTAATATCTTTCGAAAGCACGTTGTCAGAAATTACTCTAACATAATTTCTTCCGTTATTTTACGTTGGATTCTACCCGAAAACTCTTTTAGCGATGCGTAAGGATATATCGTTTTGTAATTGAAAGTTCAGATACAGCTCTTGGCTGCTGAACGCAGATCACGCCGCAGGCGTGCAACTGACGCAATACCACCGAGTTCTGACTTTCGTTGCCACCGCTGCGGGAGAGATTGTTCCCCCCGAATCGAACTGTTTAGTCATTCCAAAAGCTGCAAAGCGTGAACATTCACGCGATTGCGATGTACATCCATGGTCGACATCGACCGTAGGAGGCCAACAACAACAACAATTGAAAGCTCAGAATTGATTTTTATCAAATGTCGCTTCGCTCATTTTAGTGTAGAAAGTGTGAACATTGTTCGCTGGTAGAAAATAAGCTATACTCGGTAGCTGGTTAGTAAGACTTCCACGGAACGAATTTGTAAAATTCTCGGAAGTAATATTGTTTGTATCTGGCGAAATATCTAACCTCTAATCGTAAACTGCAAGACCATGCGCAACGAGGCACATCAATCGACAATATTTAGGTATTTAAACTATTCAGACGTGAAATCATCCCTCGAATATTCATAAAGACCGTAAATCTTACGCGAACACAAAATCATGCAAAAGATTTGACCATCCAAACATTTATGTTGGATACTTCGCTGTAATATTTCTCGATAAATTTATTTCACTCGGAAAACCTCGCTGGAAGACATTGCATTTAAAACACCTGTGGCAATTCTGAGGTTTTTGCTTATCCTCCCTCGAATATTCTTGAGTTCTTGATCAATATAATTGCGTAGGCTTCATGTTTAGGCAAGGAAATCGCACTCTATATAAATATTAATCACATCGCGGTAAAGAAGTTGAAAACCTTTCAGATTTATCCTCTAACCAAACATTTTCACTACTAATCAGTTCACTCACTGCGCTAAATCTCTGAAACGCAAAACGGATACAAAATGATATTCTTAGGGCATCTATTTTAATGGTTTGTGATAAAGTGATATGTGGAATAATGTAAAGAAAGAAATATTATTCATTGAATGCCGGTGCTTCCTAATTTTTCAAGCTGCTCAAAATTTCGGATTTCTATACAACAAAATTGACAGTGATAAATCAAACGTTTTGAGTAAACGCAGTTCTGAAATTAATCCAAATTTACACATCTCTATATAAAATAAACAAATTTTGAAAAATTACTGAACTCAGGTTTATAACAGATTGCTCATTTAGTAAGCGTTTTTGTATTATTTACCAATCCGTAATGTTGATATGAGCTCGAACTTTTGTTTTCTATTCGCGAACTTCTGGATTTTTAACAAAATATATTTCGAAAAGATAAAAACAGAGCTTTCGCAAATGGTTGGAATTAATCGCTATGTTCTGTTTTTGAACAAACTTCAAAAGATTCATTGTGTTTCGCACACATTTGAAATTCACGATGAAAACCCTTTATAAAATTAAAGTCTATTTGAACGTTTTTGTCACACTAATATGAAGTTATTTGTTTTTGAAACCATTACATTTGAGAATTTTTGTATTGGCGTTTTGCATGAATATTGGCCAATCATCTGCCTGAGGTTGAATAGGATTGACACTCTTGATAAAATATTCAACGGTGATTGGTCAGCAAGAAATATTTTCTATAAATATCGTATAAGACGTTTTATAATGTTGTTTTGCGTTTTGTATATACATGCCGCGCGAAATTTTTTCGAAAAATCAACTCTTCAAGGATTTTGAGATTTAAATATCGGTAAGTCAAACTTGTATGCTGAAGAAACCGTAAAATCGACGAATTCGTACTATTCATATATTTATGATTCAAGAATTTATGTTCTAAAAAGTTTATAACTTCACAACAACATATGATATTCGTATAAGGACAAAAAATCTATATAAAAGTATAGTCGATCGACACTTCAAGTGTTTAGAAACACATGTCATGTATTGTCTCAGTTTGATTGAAAAATATTCGTTGAGATAAATGTCTTGGAATGTTGCTCAATTTTGTTATAAAAACGGAATTTGGGGTGGAACTTCTGAGCAAAAATATATCCAGTTTGTTCCTAAATATCCATTCACTAGAGGATTGCACGTCTGACAGTAATCAATTAAATAATAAACAAACTCGCACCGAATCGTAGAACCCACGATAGTTTTGGTGAGATTGTGAAATATCAAATTAGAGTTGGTGAGTACGTGTGGTATAGTTTGAACGGAAATGCCTCAGAGGATTCATTTTTGAGTTCTTTATCATATATATGCTAGGATTAGATTCTATCGACCCCGTCTGCGAGACAGTGTATCCACATATGATAACAGCCAACCATTTTAGATGCACTCTGATTAATCCTATCAAGCAGCTTGATGTCATTTTGTAGCTTGGTGTCCACGCTTGCACTAAATAATTCATCACAGAGTTAATATATAATATTTTGAAGATCTTGAATTCAGGATAATCAAATAGTATCGCTGAAATTGTCAGATGTCTCTCTTGATGAAAACAACTGGAGTCCATATGGCATTGACATGTGTAACCAGAATGTCAACCCATTTTCATCAAAATAAGCTGAAAAAGTGAATAGTACGAAAACAGTTGATTCGAGTACAAAACTTTCCGGTAACTAACTTAATTTCACGCAACAAAATAAGCTTGTCAATCGGTCTCGAGGTCTAAAATAGCTTCTGCTTAGATGAACAGTTATCGGAGTAATTCGGGAACGAATGAATATCTGATTCTCTCCATTCTTGCACAATGGGCAAAATATTTGCTCTAAGTGGGATAATATTCCCTGCAAACTAGATTCTTGGAAACTGTACAATTAACTTTGTTTTTAAACTCAGAATTCAGGAAGATTTATTAAGCTATAAGAAGGAAAGTATCTAATCTTCCAGTAATTAATGTGTACATCACAAACCGCATAATCGAGCTTTAAAGTAAAACTCATAACCAATTGGGAGCGTATCATTTATTCTAGCATGGCCGAAAAAATAATGATAAATATCTAAATGGGAATTTAAAACGCTCAAAGACATTTAATTTTAGCGTGTCCGTGTAATAACTCGATACTGTAGTAATAACTAACTCCGCCAAGGACGGTCCCAAGCCCGTCTGAGAAAGGAGGAGGGTTGGGCCTAGGGCTAGCAACCCTAGATCGTAAAACCTACATTGCTACGGAAACGATGACAACAGATCCGTGGTTCAGTCATGTCTGCAGGATGGATCTCCGTTCGCATACGAAGGTAGCCATGCACTGGCATCCGCAAGGTAAACGAAAAAGGGGACGGCCCAAGGAAACTTGGCGCAGAACGTTGGAACGCGAACTACTTGCACAAGGATTCACGGTGCAGACGGCAACGGAAGCAGCGACAGACCGGAACCACTGGCGTGAAGTTTTCTTCGCCTTATGTGCCACCCGGCACGGAGAGGACTGAATTAATGAATGAATTAGTAATAACTGAATGAATGATTCTGGGTGTACATAATGTTTTGTCGTGGGTAATTATCGACATAGATCCTAACTATATATAATCCAACGCTTTGCAGTATTCCCTATGTATATACATACCAATTAAAAGGAAACGGCTACCTTCACAGTAGAATGAAATGCTAGGGCGATACTATGTTTTTTCATTTACCCGAATGAATTGCGAACAGAAAACGAAAGCAGAACTAACTTCAACTTTTCTATCACACGAAATCTCTATGTAAACATTCATGGTATGCTGTCCAAAGCAGGTTATGCGAAATGACCCCAGATTATACATCGACTTCACAAACGTTGTAATTCAAGTGCAGACTAATATATATGTGTTTCATCAATTGTAACAACCCACAGTTTAAAACTTCCGTTTCCTGAACGTTTTATAATTTTTCTATACTGCGTTTATTCATCGCAGATGACACTGATGCATTATCTTGAAAGTGTTCACCAGTAAATGATCGAAGCCTAAACCTAATTCTTTCACGATTTATCCAGAATATTTTCTAAATCCATCGTATTTTTCATGAACTTAAAATATACAATTTTCTTTCTAGACACAATAACATGCCATAAAGTGAGACATTTACGATTTTATTCGTAATCATGTTCAGACAGTAGTTAAATTGAAAATACGAATTCTGCCTGGTGATCAGTGCATGAAGCTCAAGTTTTATCAAGTTATTATTCACAATGTTTGAAAAGAGATATGGGAAGATGTGCTAGTTTTAGCTGGGGGTTAAAACCTTTGATTATTGGAGGCGACATAGTCCAATGACCCTGAGCATTTTTGTTTATGATCATTGGTTTAACCCCATTATGAATGTATTTAGGCACATTGACTATACATGTCATGCGTAACAACTTTATCCCACAGTGGCATACAGGCGCAACCAGTTTACCATTCTTCCGCTGTTTGAATGCATGCGTTTCCATGAACGAAGTGTCCTTAGCTGGTGAGTACAAACAACACGAAATCCGTCTTGTTGTGAGAATTGAAGTGCAACGAAAATATGCATTATTATTCCTTAGTCTCGTTCGTAACCACGATGGATTAGTAAGCTATATTTTATTGAGCCTAGAGTTGTGATATTGTTTGGAAGACAAGCTTAATTTTGATATGCTACCATACGAAATGTTTATAATGAGTACCAACAATAATGAGAAAATATTATTTGAACCAGCTGTCACATAGCACATTTAACGCTTCAAGCTGCTAGAATTAGAGATGAGTTACTTGCACAATTAGTCCGGTTTTTAGATCAGGAATAAAATGGGAAACATTAAAATACAGCCCCGATTCGAGATTCTAATATAAATCACAGGTGTTGATACCTTGTGTTTTACATCAAGCAAACGCGTATGAGGAATGTAACAGCAAGCCAAATGTGTTGATTTCATGTTGCAATGATTCATAGTACTTGCATAAAATTTGTGTGAAAATCCCATATTATATCGATCGAAATGTAACGGTTGCCACCTTATTAACTTGAAACTATTTCAAAATGATGCAAGATGTTGCGATTTATCAACGTTACCTTTCTGAAATGGTGTAAAAGATTTAAACCAAAAATTGTATTTCGAATAATGTAATGTATTTTTTCAGAACTAAATCCAACGCAATATTTTTCATGAAAAATATTTTTGGCGAACATCAAACATGAACAATTATTATATATAATGAAATTATTTCATTATCTTATTCGATTTGTAAATTCAAAAAGGATACGATACGATTAGCATAGGATTGTATATTACTAATATTTGTATAAGAATTACAAAATTTTAGAAGATGTTATGATCTAATGATTGTGTTTAGCTACATTGAAATTTTTACAGTTTTAACCAACTAGATCAAAATGATATAGCTATATAATGCATATTTCGATTTGAAATTATTAACATCATCGTCACACGAGAACAAATATTTTGATTTTAATATATTGAATCATCGAATTTTATTTCTTATATCATTCAAAAATTGAGAATTACTCGAGGAGAACAAAACTTAACAAAATGTGAACCGTTTATGTTTAACAGGTGATGTTTCAGGATCGCGGAGTTATCTGAGCTGAAATGATATTCACATGAATATATCTAGCGATATCGAAATTCCCAAAACAAAATCTGAACAAAATTCATGAAATCACCTAATCTTGACTTCAATCACAAATCACACTCATTCCAAATTTTGTTCAGTTTGGTTTTGGATGATTTAATAGATCAATCAATGTCACAGACCAATTTAGCAAGGTCTCGGTAGGCAGGATTGTCAACTTTCGACATCCCTCTCGAAGGCGCAGATGTTGTTCGCAGCTTGGTTTGACAAGCTTTGCAAATTTATGGTACGTCGAGTAACGAATACGAGGAATTTGATAATGGATATGCAAGACAAGATTTAATGCGCTAATTTGGGTGTTTAGTGATTGGGATCGTAATTTTAGAAGAAAAATTGATGGTAACACATGGTTGCTTACAATCCTGGGTTTCAGTGATATATCGTTAAGGGAGTATTTTGTCAAACGAATCAGAGAATTTTAATTAATTTTCTTTTTTAATTTGCGAATGGCTGAGAACAAGTTTAGACATTGGGCTTTCCCAGAGAAAGAAATATGCCAAAATTTAATTTTTAGATCGACTCTTTGGGTAATACAACATGCTGGGGGAGTAGATCGCTCCTTGTAAACCTATATTTAGAAAAGGTTTCTGCTGCTCACCTATCCCTTCAAATGCATTGTTTTGATCCATTAGCTTCATAAGGTGAGGATAAAGTTTTTGATTCCGTGTGTGAGAAAAAAAAATAATATATAATATTTACTATTATAAGGGTGCAACAACGGACCACTTTGTTTAACTTCTACAGTTTTGTACCATGTAATTTTGCATGCGGATGTAACTATAAAAACTTGAGTTCTTGATATGGGTTGTATCTCATTCACGAATGGGTTTTGCAACAACAATCAACCTAACTTGTAAATTTAAATCGAAAACACCGAAGCACATTTAATGTCAGTGAAATCGGAGAATGCAGAAACCTATCGGCTTGATATTGTTTTAAGCCTTTATGAAGGATTATCTCAAAAACTGAGACTTGGAGACACAAATCCCAGACATGATATCCATACCTATTTAAACATGAACACTTGAAAAAATGACTACAGTTAACTCGTTACCGATCTTTACTTTTTATGTCGGTGTAATAAGAGGTACAGTGAATGCGGTATTCTTTGAAGAATTTCATTTTTCAGGTTTCATTCAAACCAAACACGTACACGTAGCATCTTATAAATATCGCAGGGATACTTACAACGGATTTCTCGTTTTAGCCTTGTAGATTATGTTTTGGGGTCTTAAGTGGCACAACACACTGGTCATTTGAATGCATCCCGTGTAATCGTCATTGAAGCGATTGTAAATGAACAGTGTTTCGTTTTGCAAATGCTGTATAAAAGTGGCTACTACATTTTAGATTGGTCGTCACGTGTCCACTGTTTCAAAGCTCACTTGAATAAGCAAATTGTCATTTAACTCGGTATGGGAATACACCTAAAACCGTTAGTACTGATAAGTACACTTGATGTGAAACACCACAATACATTTATCTTTTGAAGCGTTTTTATCACATCATATAGAGTCACTCTGGTTATGTGTATGTAAGTGTATTTGACCATTATATTTTCATTCTTTACTGAAGAACTTATGTCGGGTTTAGATAAAACAATTATCATATTTCGGATACTAGCAGCCGCACATTTCCATAGAACACCACATGTACCATGAGTTACGTAATTAATATTTTGCATTTGTTCTGAAACAAATTATAAGGAATATATCATGGATCTCTTGAGAAGCAATAAAAATCAACCTGATTATTCATGTTGCATGCATATTCATCACTCACATACCTTGATACTGGATTCATGCTGTTTGCACTCATCAGGTGGGGACAGTAAGATCAGGATCCGCATGCACTTGAAACAGTGGAGTAATGGTGAACCAGTAGCACGTGTTTGCAACTGTTCGATAAGGTTGGTACGACCAACCTGTTAAATCACATGGGCCCACACTGATCTACACATGGTTTAAATCCATGACCAGGAACAAAAAGCTCATTTGCATGCATTTCACCACACACAACCCACGACCAGATTCGTGCTGTTTGCACTCATCGGGTACGGACAGTAGGATCAGGATCCGCATGAGCTTGAAACAGTGGAGGAATGGTAAACAAGGAGCGCTTGTATGCCACTGTTGGATAAGTTTGGTACCTCCAACCTGTTCAATCACATAGGCCCACACTCATGTAGACGCGGTTTGAATCCATGACCATGGAAAATAGCTCATATGCGTGCATGTCCATCACACACATACCCCAAGACCGATTTCGTGCTGTTTGCACTCATTAGGTAGGAACAGTGCAACTAGTATCCGTATTCCTTGATTATCGTTTAGAATCTGCTTTTGAATAGAAATTTAAATTACATTATACTCAGAGTTCAAATGAGATTGCATATGAAACCTGATTTGCTAATGTATTTTCTCATTTTTCATCTGCTGTAATGTTTCTTTTCCTTCTCCTACTTACAAAATATAATAGCGGTTATATTGCTTTTTATAAATCTGGATATTATATTACAATGCTAACAATTTTTTTATGGAATTAATTTACTTAAATCAACCACAAACGGTTTCTTCAAAGTGATACGCGAAATTTGTAACGAATCATATTTCTAACTGACGGATAATAGCTCTAGTTAATAAAACATACATTTTCTTATTTTGTTTTTGTTCCGATTAGATCGGAACGAATGTTCTCAACTGATATATTGCACATCTCAAATTAGTTGGCGGGATAATGGATACATCGTTGTATACATTAAGCGGAATATTAGAAATTTTTTGTTATATTTTCTGCATGATTGTCAAACCAAATATCGATCTCAATGTATCTGGAGTTGTGAAAGCAAAGTGTCACATAAAATGGATAGACGGATGTAATGAATGAATATAATTAACTTCAATGTTTAATCTATTCACATATGTTAATTTATATAGAAATATAAATATTGTTCGATTGTGCTTCAGATAGACAAGATGCGTTTGTATGATAATGTTGGATACGGTTGGAAAGAACAAACTCTTCAAACTCATATATTCAAACCCATGTAAATAGTGTTTAAACACATGACCATTAACAAAAAGCTAATTTGCACGCATTTCCATCACGCATTTTACGACTAGTTTCGTGCTTTTTGAACTCATCAGGTACGGACTGCGGGATTCGCATGAGCTAAAAACATCAGAATAAGGCAGAACAAGTTATGCTTGTATACTAATGTTGGTTCAGGTTAGTCTGGCCAACCCAATTAATCACGTGTCCAAACACATGTAGATAGGGCCTAAACCCAGGATCATGAAAATTATGCTCATGAGCATTCATTTCCATCGCAATGACTATCACCAAACAGGTCGTGGTTTTTGTATTAGATGTGAATGCATGAAAATATGCATTTTAGTTCATAGACTGATCTATATTAAACAAGATTACCCGAATTGTGTCCAAATTAAATTTTCCGCACTCAATTTGACCTATTTAAAACATCACCGGATTCCAAAAACAGAGTGGATGATATCCTTATTATTATTTCACATCAAGCTCTGTAATTTAGAGAAAGAAAAATGGAACAAAAAATCACTTAACGATGAATTATTAAACAAAAATTCAAGGTCACGTGTTATTCCCTAATCTGGTTCATTTAAAATAGTTGTTGACTATCGCAATAAGAAATCACGAAATATTCCTTTCTAGCCACAAAACTTTCAAGTGTGAATACATGGAAAATGCTTTTAGCTAACTTTTCATTTTTGGTGTATCAGCTGTAATGTTACTCATCATTATCCTATTTTCTATTGTAATCGCTTCAGCTGTCCCAGATATATTCCAGCCGAATCATCGTTGCATTTTTCAGGACTAAGAACAATTCGTTAGTCCTGGGTATTTGAAAATATTCGAGACCGACAACCTTAATCTGACGAAGCTTCTGTTTTCAGAATCAAAACGTTACCAAAAACTTAATATAGCCGATTTATTGCAAACTGTATTTTCACGACTCGTTAGGCTGTACGCTGGGCCACTGACTACTAAGTGGGCCAGGATTGAACCCCTTTCAACTTCTCAGAACAAATTTTACTCAACTAACTAGGGGGCATGTCCAGACGTTCGCTTTTTTTCATTTCGTTGTTGTTAGCATACGCAATGTGTATTTCAAAATACAGCTGTTCCCGTGGTTAAATATGTATTGCCCAGGGAGCTTAAAGCTGCATCGCGAATGTCTGAACTGCAACACATTCGGTTAAATAAAAGTTGTCTTAAGCACATGAATAGTTCGAATCATCCCATCTGATTGACACCAGTCAACGAAGAATTAATAGTTGTTCATTGTCTTAGTCAACATCGATATACACCTAGGTATTGTTTATTGCTTTCTGTTGGACGTCGATCAGATTAATTTTATTTTTTACGGATTCATTTAGAAGCTTGACGTGATTTACTGAAAAGGGTATCCATTACTTTCGAGATGTAAACTCAAAATAATTCGAATAAATTACATTAATTTCACGAACATTGTACTATATTCACAACGTGAAATTCTAACATAGTTGAGTGTTGAAAATTTGTTTTATCCCATTAATCATTGATAGGTGGTCCTGTCTTAAATTAAAAAAGGATTTTTTCCATCTTCGTCGAATAATAAGCTGCCAAATCAATGCAAGGTACACCCCGAATCAAAGAGCATCCAAATTTCGCTAAATGTTCGGTGACGTTCCATTTAATAAAAAATAGTTCATTAAGGAGATACGCAAATATTTGTTTCATTTTTTTGCATCCTAAAATGGAATGCCTGTAATTAACTGCATATTCGATTGCAGAAATAGATTTGGAGTGATGATAAATTTGTGCGACTGTTCAGATTATTTTTATGAAGTTGATACTACGTTCGAATTTTAAATCATTAATAACTTACGCTGGATTAAACTTTGAGTTTGAGATTTCGCGGTAGACGCATCGATTGTAATTTTGAACTAAACGCATGATGATTTTGATCATGATGTCGTTAGCTGCTCAGAGCAAATAGCCTGAAACCGTCCATGGTTTGTGTGTGTGCAACAAAAATTCATGCCATTGAGGATTTTCGACAACAGAGTTCTACACTAACTGTCAGCTTACGGTTGCTCAGGACGCATCATTTACAGTGCGTTCTTTAATGTTTGACAACGAATGCTAAACAATCTGTGCAGACATAAACGACAAATTTACGTTACCAATAATTTGAACATGGATGAAAAGTATACAACATGTAGAATTACTTTTTAAGCTCGTTTAGAAAGCATATTTAGATTTAACGCTAGGCTATCTTCCGGGTCGAATTGGAGTTCATTTATACAAATAAAATTATGGTATATGTAGAAATCTAAATTAGGAATTTTGACGGATTTGACTTTTGAAGGGTATAGTTTTTTAAAAAGCATATATGAATCCTCATTAAATTTATAACACACCTGGCATCTAAACTTGAAGAATATCATTAGCTTTGGAGCAGACATCAAGGTGTCTCAACTCGAACACCATTTCACTTCAAGGAACTGTCTATGCTCAAGATTGATTTTGGTAAATTGGTTATTCCAAATAGAACTCCATGATCGTTTCAGAAAGATTTGATTATTCCTTCGTAATAGTTTTATGTTTCAAAATAATCCTACTTAGTACACGTGTTAAGATGGAAATTGATCAAGAACATGTATGAAAGTTTGCAATGGCATTCATCATATTGATGTTTGTTTTATTCGTTCACTGTATACTAAAATTCACTTCTCAAAAAAATTCTTACACATTTCAGCAACTACAAACCAATTAAGAAATGGAATGTCCAAGTAACAACAGTTTCGCAATTTTGTTACAAACCCAAGTAAGTTATAACATGTTGACAGTTTCCACTCAATCAAAACATTTCACACTACCGAAAACCAAACATCTGCAAAATGAACTGATGTTCAAACGTATCGGGAAACCTGATAAAAAATAAAGTGTACAATGCGTTTTACCAAATAGCAGGCGAATAGAACTAAGGAAGTGTCATCATGACTTTCCCTTATGCTCTTACCAATGAACTAATGTGGTTGCGTTAAGGAAAATCAGCAACGTTACTTTCTCATGATTTATTACCAAGCGCCTTCCAAAGACATTCCTACTCTCACATTTTAATTGCAATACAAACTCTCCAAGACAAAACCTCAACTGTGCACTGTAATTTTGGTGCTCCCATTCACAGCACTTAAACTCCACAACCGGTTTCTGGCTGTTTTCGTCATCAGGCGGAGACAGTGAGCACTGAATACGTTTTTAAGAAACGTAACAAGTTGAAGCGATATCCGTATATGAGTAATCAGCCTGAATTATTGAATGTACAATAGACAGATCTTTCAGCAGATAAAGATAGTGTTGGCCTGACGAATGACAATTAATACCGAAGCCAGAGATTGTCGAATACTGAACTAAAATGTATCTATTTATTGGAGTCAGCCAAGTAATTGAAGTTAATTCAAGGTTTTTAATGGTTTAAAAAGCAACAAGCCTAACTACAACCATAGGATGGTAAACATAAAAACGTAAGTGTATAAACAACAAAAGGAATTAGAATAAGCAGTAAATAAGTGTTTGGGAAACGAATAAACTAATACAAGTTCGTCTAAGTTCATTTTGAATTCATTAAGCTAGGCAGCGAGCCACGGTTGAAGATAAACTGTTCCAAGTAAAACAGAGAAGAACAGAATAAAAATACCTTCTACAGTTCAGGCGGGAATGGGGTACCACAATCACATTCATTGGTCCGATAACTTCTCGTATCCCTTCGTGTGAATAAATTCTTTAAATGGTGGTTCGTGGAATAAAATTTTTTATAAAGTAACATAAGGTTTCCTCCGATTCGTCAGTAAGAAAATTCGAACAGATTCAGTTGAGCTATCCTTTCTTTATAAGGCTTGTTTCGGATTCTGTGAACTAGTTTTGTTGAGCAGTGATAGATTCGCTGCATAAGTTCCACATTCTTCTTGAGCCACGGAGACCATGACTGCACACCGTATTCCATGACTGGTTTCAATTATGTATTCGTAATCCTTGGGAATATCTTGTGCGAAAATTTCCAAAATATCCATTTGAGTAGATTTAGGACACGTGTTGCTTTATTAAAGACACTATTAGTTTGAAGTGAGGTTTTTAAACTGGAGCTTATCCAGACACCCAAATATTTTTCGTCACTGCAATTTTCAAGGACATGTGAACCTATGTAAAATCTAATCGATTCCAAACATTCATGATCTTGCATTTTTTGAAGTCAAACGGCAGTTTGTTTGGATTTAAGAACGAACTATCCACATTGTTGTGTAATGTTGGCACGATGGAACTGTTTAATCACATTGGACCGTTCACATATAGATGCGGTTGCACCAACGAGCATGACAAATCCATTGTTCCTGCGTTTCCATCACACGCAATTACTACACGACATGTAT
>JACCGJ010000011.1:23045-36211 GCA_013407085.1 Atriophallophorus winterbourni
TCCATTTTGTCATCCCACTGAATACTGTAAAAGTAAAACATGCACATTTTCAGCGCGTATCCAAGTGTTTAAATATAAGAGAATACATTTCTCTGATGCTTCAATCAGACACGTTTGATATTTTAGATTTGCTGTAGGGTTTTTTGGCTTTCTAGTCCGCAATTAGGAAAACCAGAATAAAATTTAAGAATCCTCACAGAAATCCCAAATTGTGTAAGAAAAGTGGCAATGCACTAATTGAACGCAGTAGCAGTATAGCTGCAAAGCTGCATTTGTTTAACCATAGAAACAAATGCCTAAAAATAGAGAGGGCCTCAAGCATGAGCGTTCAATGAAGTTAAGTAGCGGTATTTTACTATTTAATAAAATATATCCTAAAATATTATTCCAGCATATATGTTACGAGTATTCATTACGGAAACAGAATGTTGCAAAATTAAAGGTTTTTTCGGCATTCGTGACATTTATCATAGGACACAATTGTCGAACTGCACCGGTGATTGACACCGTATCACCGGTTCTAACATTGCATAATTTTCAAAAGCAATGTACAAAGCAGCGGGATGTGCGTTTGTGTCAGTCTCTCATGAATTTCAATTTGTTCAACTCACAGATTAATTTATGCAAATCAGTTTCTCTGGAGGCACGAATTGACGCGGGATTGTGAAAAAATAAGAAAATTCTGAATATTCTGCAATATTTGAAATCTTTCTAAGAATTGCTGAACATATTGTAAACATTTAAAAGGCGTAGATGAGGTACAATTTCAATTCCATGATTTAACAAATACAGTAAACAGGCGGAAATTAAAAGGCATTTTAAATTCGTGGATTAGATTAGGACCGACGTTTTGGATTATCTGAACTTTGAAAAATGTTATGCATGGTCAAAGCAGCATCAATTATGCGCCATATCCAAGAAACACACCTAACTACTGATGTAACTATAATAAACAAAACCTTATATGTGCGTACTTGTAAATCGGTGCTATTGCACATCGAATAAAGCGGCATTTAGTTCGAGTGTATGTACCACATCTTTGGGTGATTCACTTTAATCTTTACCAGCTGCAAAAAATTTGTGTTTCAATTATAAACCACAATTTAGCTGGAAATTGATGATTGTTATTCAAAAGCTATTCGATTTTTTGTTCAAACAATACGTTCCTGGAGAGAAGAATATTTCGAATAGTAACACCGCATCACACAATAATTCAGCATTATATCATTTATTTTATGAAATCGGTCTCTTAGAATATGAGTGTACACAACCGACGACATGGAAGCTCAACTCCCTGCGTTTAAGACAAAACAATCAACATGTTCAAAATGCATGGGTTCCTCTCATTTATCAATCATGGATTTGCAGTGAGCCAGGTTTTCCACTTACACAAACGTCATATTGTCCCGTCTAGTAAAACCACAATTCTGCAGAATTTTCGAAATCTTCACGAAAAGAAATCCATTAAATTTCAGAACAATTAAATGACGTTCAATACATTATAACCCATCAATCTTGACATGTCAGCGATAGACTTTTTGAGATCTCGCGTGCTTTAATTGCTCTGTTTACATCCCAATGTGGACTGAACCAGCCTTGGCTCGCAAAATTGCACGTCTATTACAAACGCACTCCCTTACTTGACAACAATCTAGTCAGGTTTACAATAGCTGGGGGATTGAAGCCTCGAATTTACTTCGTATGAAGCTTCGACCACATGACAATTAAGTTTGTGGACAACGTTACAAATTCCTTGTGTCACCGGCATGTTACATCGTGGAATAAGGCACAGTTTTGTGGTAGATTTTTTAGGCTTTCCGGAAGGCTGCATTCTCGACGGCAACGAATATATTCCTGTAACGATCCTAGTCATGCTCTGCGCGTTTTCGTATTTATACACGTTGGTTATTGTGCTCCAGTAGTTCGACTGTGGGTAATGCAACTACCACTACTACTACTATTACTACACAAGCAACACTACTATTACTAATTATACTACTACTACTACTACAACAACTACAACTACTACTAATACCACTACTACTAAATATATTACTACAAAACTACTAAAACTACTGTCACTACTACTACTACTAATAGTACTAGTATTAGTACTATTACTACTACTAATTTTACTACTTATACTTCCACTACTATTAATAATAGTACTACTAATACTACTTCTACAATTACTACCACTACCACTACTACAACTATTACTACTACTAATACTTATACTAATAATTCTACTTATTCTACTAATAATGATACTTATACTACTACTATTACTACTTATACTACCACTACTACTACATATACTACTTCTAGTACTACTACTATTATTTATACTACTACAACCAACACTATTACTACTACTACGAACACCACTACTACTACTGCTACTGCATTGCGCAGAAGATTAATTTTTTGAATGGCCGATAATTAATGGGCCTCGACAATACAGTCAACCCGGAAGTTTCAGTTTTCGTTTAATCGACGTTTCGAGGACGTTGAGTGTGCTATTGAATAGTTCAAATCAGATAATGTTCAGTCGATTTCAGTACATACTAGTAGTAGCAATCCCCAACACACAGCCTTATGAGATACGGAAGAATTGTTGGAATAAGATTCACATGACAGTCTGCTTAATAATAGAAAATAATGGAGGTTAGCATTATTTATTGAAAAATACGCCTTCGAAAAGCTCAGTCTAACAGCTCCCAACAGGTAAGAGTCGGAACGATAAAGTTCGCGAGCAAATCGATTTACAGATTCGTGTTTTTTTAATATCCGTACGGGCAAACCGAGATCTTCATCTCCAATTATAAAGTTCGACTTTAAAGAATAAATGTGTGTTATATTTGCTGTCATGTACGTAATAATATTTACACAATCTAATTTCCTCTTGTGTTTGGGCATATGATATAAATGGCAATAAACGTGGAATATGTTATCATCTGTGATAAAAGTCTTAGACATCTTGCTCGAAATTTAGTCAACCTGGTTAACATTTCCGTCGAATGCTTTCAATGTGGAGATCAATAACTTGAACTTCATCGACCAGACCTCAACAAATTACAGATTAACTACGTAGATATGATGGAAGCATCAAACAATTGTTTAGCCCTTAAAGAAAATTTGTAAAGATAACATGGACTGATAATCTTATTGCTCTAATTTTAAGCGTTTGGTCTTCACTTTGTTGAACGTATGCCTAATCTGATTTCTCAACTCACCAATTTCTCATGTTGCCCCAACATTTATATTGCTCCAGCAACTTTTACTGAACTCCTTCCAAAAGAATTTGTTCTTGCGCAATTTAAGTTTGTCACGAACACCTTTTGGAAATTATAATCAAACAACACATTTTGTCGTGTGATCGACATATCAATTATGTTCAAGCTGATAAATCCCACACTTCCCACACTTGACTAGCATAATCTCAATCTTTTGCAGTAACATAATCAAAGTATATCATATGGCCGTCCCCACTATCACAATGTCAGCGTTCTATCATCCCCTTTACCTCAAAATATCCCTGTCAATATCCGTGTAGGCATCGAACAATTGAGACAACATTTATCTCGTTGATACGTTGTAGTAAAAACCGTGTGTATATTTTGTGAACTTGAATTTCTCTGCAGCAAATATACCTTATCGGTGTAAACTAAAACGATTTCTCTTACTTTATCACAATTATCAATTTGTACAAAACCGTTTTTCCAGTTCGAATATTTCTTGCTCATTTTTATTACACAGGATCATTTCGAGGCCGTCGAGGCCCTTCTACGAGCCGGAAATGTCAATGATCCTTACAGCCTGTTCACAGTCCATGATCCGTCGGTTCTCAATCGCACGTTGATGGAGACAAACCCCGAGAAATTATTTGCACATTTGCCAGCGGCAACAAATACTAGCAGCGTGAGATTTATGTGTTCTCCTCTGAACCTCGAAGGAAATGCGCTTTCCATTCGCCAACAAATGGAGAATATATTACGTGTTATTTTGATTTTTCTCACAGTGATTACTAACACATTAGTGGTCATCGTATTGACACGCCCGAAAATGCACACTCCGTCGAATTGGCTACTCGTCTCAATAGCCTTAGCCGACTTGTTCACAGGAATTTTTCCCCTCGTGGTGTATATTTCGTCGCTAAGTCAAGGAGTTTTACATCAAGATATGACCGTGTTCAAACATTATCTGGTCACGTATTTGGAAATACACATGTCCACGATGTTCCATACAGCGGCCATATTCTTCAACGTTTTATTAGCAGTACAGCGATTGGTCTACGTTTGCTATCCAGTCAGAGCGGTCACCTTTCCTCTATGCAGAACCAATTCGTTGAAATATATTATTGGTTTTTTCAGTTTCTGCTCACTGATATTCACGATACCTTACATGGTAACACAACAATACAAATACGGCTTGCAAATATGTACAGATAAATACACATTTGGCAAGAATGAACAAAACCTCTTCAACTTGGACACCATGATATCCTCAGTGATTTTGATATACAAATGTACAATAATTGAGAATCAATCATTCATTACTTTGACCATACTGCGGACGACTTTTGTCAATATCATTCCGTCCATTTTGCTCATTTGGATTACCATACAATTGACAATCGCGCTACGAAAATTTCACCGAAACCGGCGTCAATTGTTAACAAATCATGCCAATTACGCGCAGTCGATGGAAACCAGCGCACGCGGAGTTGGGGAGACAAAAATTATGGGAAGCAACTTTACACGGAGACGGTCGTTACCGCGAGAAAAAGAATCCACATCCACCATGATGTTGGTTGTGCTGGCGATATTTTTGGGTGTCGAGTTCCCAATCACATTCTTCATATGCTTTTACCTTGTCCGTTTGAAATTAGGGCCGTTGATATGGGTGAAAGATGTGAGTTTCTGATTAAATTCAATCACTCAGTATTTTTGGTTTGTGAATAATTCTGTTTCAGTGTCTTATCCAGTAAATTGTGATTTAAGTGAACTCATTTTGTGTGTAATATACAAACAGCATAAACGCACTAGAGTTTGCGCGAACTCAAACTTTCGCAAATATTATATTCAAAGTTTAATTAATACAAATATTTTGTAACGTGTGCATAAATGAAACGGTATTTCCAACTTATTCACCTTCGTCTTTCTCCTCACGTATGTAGCTATCTTCACTAAAATTTGATCTAATTTCTGTCTTTTGTATATTAATAATTACCTAAACTTAATACTGTGCAATGATATTGAGCAAAAATGTACTCACCAAGTGATCAAGAGCATTCGAAACACTGTTCCACATATTTTTACAGTTAGTTGATACAATTTATTATATTGACCTGCTAATTAGATTTAAATGACTTAGTAAGAGCCAAGAGCGAATCCATTCAAAGGAAATATAAATAGAAGAATACAGTGGCCTGATGGGATTACACTATTTCTGAGTGATTATCTCAATAACACCACACAAATTTTATAAATAAAATTGACTAGCGTTTTAACTATTATAGTTTAGCTTTGAAAAGTTGATTCAAGTATACAGTCACATCTTTAGATGGTCAACGATATATCGGGTAATGATAGGGAAGAAATTCGGTGTGCATGAATAAAATATTCGCAGGTCACCTGGCCGTCAGTTACTATGTGCTCTTTAACGCACGAACGCATTGTATCGTCTGACGTAAAAATCACGAATGATATCACAGAAGATGCGTTTGAAGCGTTTAATAACGATATTGGTTCGTTTAAAGAGCATAATGTCTTCTAAAAGGCCATGAAATATTTACGTGTTAGCAAGACGGATATTAAAATCAATGACAAAAATTATATCGAGTGAAACAGTAAGGGGACGAATATCGTACGCGTTAAACAAAGCGAGTTGAGTTTCTATAACCACACAACCGTTACGTTTACAAAAACCGTTTCGTGTAAATGAACTTTTAGCAATAATATTAATTCAACCACACACAAATATACTTTGAAGAATGTTAGGTAAAAAATTGGGTGTTTTAATGAATTAACTTTTTAGACATAAATCCTCGGATCCTTAAGGTAGAAATTCTCACTATCAGTAGTCTCCTTAAATCATTAATAACTTTCGATTGACCAACCAAATAACGAGCTAGGAAATAGACGAAATATTTCCTTAATTTGTCAGTTCTCGAATAAGGGACGAGATATTAACTTCGCGTAGATGAGGACGATTTCCAAGCCATGATGACCTCATGTAGTGGGTGTGCATTATCGGAAGAAATGAATCTGACTAATCTGTCACATTCACAGAAGATTCGTTTGACGATCATATCTCTAATTAACTCGGTAGAGGCATAGCTAAGTAGTGTGGTAACCTGAATGCCTCTTTTGATCATTGGGAAATCATTTTGAAGTTAACCGGGGAAATTTATATGAGATGCAGAGAGGAAGTGGGGAACATTGCAGAAAAAATCAAAATGTCTAACTACATCAGGTGGGATGAATAGATTACACCGGGGTATGGTGTCGGGAGATAGTCTTCGAAACTTCATGAAATGTGCAGTCACATGATCATACCAGTTGATACTTTGTGTTAACGTAACGCCAAGTTACTTTAAACAAGTGCTTCTGCTGAACTCAGAGCCATTAAAGGAAACCGGAGGAGTTCCTTGAAACGGGGTCTGACGTCGTTGACCAACAAACGATAAGTTGAGCGAGGATGACCACTGGTCAATGGTTTACATAATTTATTCTGATGCAGTAGAGTCAGCAGGTCTGAGGAGGTCAACAACACCGACAACATGGTCAGCGTTTCGAGAGTAAGTTTTGAATTAATACGCGGTACATTAGAAATTTGAACAGAGAGTATGAAGAGAGAAAGAATTGCGCCCTGCAGGACACAGCGAAACATCGGGATCGAATAAGAGACTTTACCATTCATGACAGTATATTGCATACTACATTTAGAGTAGAAGGCTATGAGAAGAATATTTTGCAGAGGGACACCACAGTCGGTAATTGTTTAAGCAAAGTACTCTGGACAAAACTGTTGCAAGCTTTGGTGTAATCAAGGAAACCAGCATGCACTGTTTACTCTAATTGCTAGACATATGTATTTCTTAGATAAACGTATGATTGTTTTTGAGCTTATTGCGGTTTTACCAAGTAAATAACTTGAATTACCTCCAGTTAACATTTATCTGATCCAATCATATTTTCACTGCGTAAGGAACGACAAAACTAAAAACATAATCACATTTTCAGAACTGAATGAAAATAAACAATTAGATTAGGAGCGTGATAGTAATATTTCCTTTATCGCAGTTACGGGGTATTATTTCATTTATATAAAAAATCTGTGTGCGCAAGATTTAATTATTTGACTTCATTCGGGTAATAAACCCTCTAAACTTCCGCGAGAATAATCCTAAAAATTCCTGAACAACTTCGCTATTATCCCACTGGATATTCAAAAATGGATAAATCAACTAATGAATGTTTGAAAAATCTTTATGCTGTTGCAACTGATACTATTTTCTCTTTTGACGAGATTCTCGGTTGAAACTCCAAGACATTTTCATGATTTGGCACTTGCTTGATCATAACACCTGTGACATCTAGGTTTAAGTTCTGTAACCACAAAATTCGGAAAATAACTACGTCAACTGTGCAACATGGCTATTGTATTTTAAAACCTTCTCAACGAGATTATACTCGTTTCCTGAACAAGAAAAAAAGAAATTTTCATCCTGCACCAGTTATTGTTGGCACTTGAAATTTTGGGTGATTTATAATAAAACGGTTGTAATTGTGTCACAGCAAAGTTTGACGTGTTTAACCGAAACAACCGAATAGAATATCGTTTATGCGTAGAGGATATTTGCTCGAAATTTCTGTTTGCAGAGACATATAACACGACTCATCTCTATGAAATTCTAAGGCATCACGGATTATTGTTTTACGGGACTGTTGTCAGCGATTTGGATCTCCATTCTCTCGAACTTTGCCAATGGTTGTGCTATGTGCGACTTCTGACAGCTCATGATTGGCATGCATTTGCCATCGTTTACGATTAAATTGCAAATTTTCTTGGTGAAGCTTCAACACAGTTTTTATTGTTATATAAAGCTTGTAATCATCTTCACTTATAATCCAGTATAGTTCGATTGTATTTTTTCTTGTCAAGCTTCATTTAGAATGGTATTGATTCTGATGCAATATTATGATCCGGATATTTAGACTAGTTAAAACATTCAAACAATGACTATTACGTACTTCTCAATTCTGAAGTATTTCGTTCTTGATTCAAAACAAATTTTGGGATTATTTTCTGTCAATAATTGCTTTCTGCACACACACCTCTACTGTTGGTTTCAATCGGAAAATTTTATCAGCACCATGTAGCACAATTCGCGATAAATATGTTTCCTGGTCTGGGATAAGTTTTAGATAGCTGTGTCTCAATTGGACGCTCGACTCGTTTAGACGCCACAAGTATCCAACGACGTTACAGGCTGAATACGAATGTGGCCTAATGTAACGCCTCGGAATATCTAGCTTCATTCAAATTTAACTATATGATACACTGTGTATGTCACGCTTCGTCTAATAAAACGTTATTTATCGTCATATCGCAATAAATAATGATGACATTGATCTTTAAAATGATGTTCACTGCGACATTCATATGTGTAGTAGTGTTAGTGGTAGATTCCCCCGTATAATAATCACTCAGTGATAATATTACCGGTGATAATATACATTTCTGTTGTTTTAATTTTCTGCTTCATCAGTACTGCCATTTTATGATCAAAGTCATATTTTTTTTCCAACTTCAGGCAATGAGCATCTGCAACCTTCTCGTACTACTCTCCTATCCAATCAATTTCTTCGTATTCTTCGCAATGTCCCGACCGTTTCGCTCAACTTTCAAGCACACATTTCCTGCATTATGGAATATTTTCAAGCGATTGCAACGTAAAACTAACGCTTGATCTGAGTTTCAAATTGAAGCGATTAGTTGTAAATGAAATACAATGAAAAAGAATATTTTTCAAAACATTATGTTTAGAGTTCTGTTATCAGTACTGTCCTGAATTGTGGGATATTTGAATAGAAGTTAAACAAAAATGAATGGTGAAGCTTTATTTTGTCAGCCTCCGCGAGATGTAATATATGTGTAAAAGCTACGAATTTTAGTCGTGCAAGTGAAGGATTAACGTTGACGTCGTTATTCAAACAACTATTTTCAGTTTTTCCAGAATGTGTATGGATTAGTTATTTATAAACATATGTCTTGAGTAAATTGTTGCACAGTAACAGAATTGAAACCAATAACAATATATTTGATTAAAGTAATGTGTTGCTCACATCCCCATCCATTACACACCACTACCGGTTTCGGGCTGTTTGCTGTCGTCAGGTGGAGACAGTAAGATCAGGTTCAGTGAGCCTTGATTAAAGTTAAATCCAAAGTTAAAACAAAATCTGAATGTACAGAAATAAAAAACTACAATTCAGATGGCGTATATTGTCCAGATAACGATTTCTGCGTAGTAATTGTTCTCTATTTTTCATTCTCATGCAAGATTAGGCCGAAAACGTTTGTAATTCTTTTTCATGGTACAGAATGAGATTGACCGCCTTCGAAAACAGTCTTCTTGCGAAGATTTACTTATTATACCAAAGACTGCAGCCAATTAGCGGTGTTGTTCGTTGCAGTCGTAGTTTAACGTGAGGCTTCTGGAATTTTCCCAGACATCAATTTTGTTGTTTCTCACGAACCGTAACATAATTCCGAAAAATAATATTAAAAAATACTCACCGTTTATTGTATTGTTTCCAAAATACTGTTTGACTTCTGTTCGCTATTATTCCATAGATACCATATCTGCCATATAAACCGTAACTATGGGACCCCAGCAAAAACAATAGGGCTATTCCGGGGGAAATTACTTAAACTAACTGCATAGACGCAAATTCGGGTGTAAAATTTATCTTGGGTTAGCATTTTGTGTGAAATGAGGGATAATTTTTAAGCGTATGTTCCATAACACGGCAGCAAACATAAATAGTTTGTAGCCTGTTTGAATATTATGTTTCCAATATTGATTCTTCACAAATATATTAAGCATTTTTATGTATATAAACCTTGAAACTTTCCAGCAAAAAAGCGGAATATATCACTCAAATTTCCAGCCAGCCTGACCAACGTTTCCTACTTTTTTAATAAAGAATTGAAAAATATCGAAAATTGTGATGAGAGTAGACGAAAATTGAGCCAGAGAATTATTTACACCATGTTTGTATGATATTCACCTGAAGATTTTTTCGAATGGCGCAGCAAAACCTCCATACGTCAAAATGTGTGAAGTGCACAGACTTGTGAGTGTGTTTAGCGTATAATATACTTTGTTTGTATGGAGACCTAAAACAATATTGAAAAGCACAGGATGTTGAACAATAAAATAACATATAAGGTATCGAAAATAACGAATTTGAAGCATTAGAGGCTTGCATTTATCAGTCAGCTGTAGCAGATTTGAAGTGCATAGCCGTGGTCAACCTAAACAGCAAATCTCCGTAAGCATTTCCTACGACCGAGTTCGTTTTAACTGCTTCTAAAACAGGAGAAACCCTGCTGTTTTACAACTTCGTTACAAAAATACACTTAGTCTCATCATCCCTCAATGGTGGTTCCAAAATCGTTTTATTAATAAGCTGGTCTACAATAGTGATCGCTTGCGTACTCACGTGATCTACGAATATTTTCCCCACAAGTCGAAGGCTCAATTTGAAACTGGCCATTATATTTTAGCTTTTTGATTCAATAGTATCTTACAATGCAACGATTTAGCTCCGCAACGAACGCAGACAACAGGCCCGTGAAACCACTCTAGAAAAATAGACAACACAAGTGGAGTTCAGCAAGGCTCACTGCCTCGACCTATTCTATTCTTGGTGTACATGAACGATATAGTAGAGTATATTGGATATAACTTGATACTGTTTGCCGATGATATTAAAATATGGAAACGTGTCAGGTCTGTCAATGACTGTATTGATTTACAACAGGATCTGTGCCCCTTATTTCGTTGGTCCCAGTTAAATGAACTACTATTTAACCCTGGGAAATGTAAAATGTTGCGGCTTGGAAAATCTCTACACCACAAGTATCAGCTTGAGACGCAAGATCTCGCCTGGACCGCTGCAGATCTCGGTATCTGTGTGTCGTTTAACCTTAAGCCTGGACATCATTGCCGAACAGTGCACAATAAATCCTGTCGTATCTTGAGTCTTCTAAATTGGAAATTCAGGATTTTATTAAAACGTATGCACGTGCAAACAGCACGAAACCGGTCGTGAGGTGTGTGTGATGGAAATACATGCAAATGATTAGTATGTAAGTTCTGTTATAAAATATTTCTTTCAAGCCTGGGGACCATGGGTAAGGAGGGATATCGAACTCCTTGACAGGATTTATCATCGTGCAACAAAGTTGGTTTCCCATTACAGTAATGTGTCTTTCAAAGAGTGAATGTCAAAACTAAATGTTCAAGATTCAAGATTTATTTTGAAAAATCAAATAGATGTACACTACCATGTACACTACCATAGGCTGTATTTACGTAAGTTAAACAAATCGTTACTTTAATGTGCGTCCTCCATGTGCGTCATGGGAGGAGCAAAAGTTATTTCAAGTTTGGACTGGAAAGAGTAAATTCGCTAGAATATATATATAATATACTAATATATATATATATATATATATATATATATGGGTATATATAAAGAAATATATCTTTGGGTATATTTGTTTCTTCAAGTGAGTTTGTAAGAAGTAATCAGGAAACTGGGGAAAACAAAGTATTATTCAACATAGAACACTTTCTAAAGCTTAATGGCCTTACTCGAACACGAAAACATTCAAAGGCCATAAGTATTCCGCATTTTCGATTGTATATTCGTCGTAACGTTTTCTCTGTTAGAATTTGTTTTAATTGGAATCTGATGAGGTTTTCGTTTCTAAACTCAATGAGTACATATAACGAAGCTTGCGGCATGTGAATCTCCCTATTGATTTTCAAAGATTTTAAAATTTACTCGATATACCTCGTCATCCTAGGGTTGTTGTTAAGCCAGCTGCTTTTTATAATATAACACTTTATGAGTTGTGAGATATGTATTACTGCTATCGAATCAGGGGCTAATTTACGATCACATTTACAATTGATCTTACACATACACAGAAAATTCACTCTGACTTGACGTGCCTTGGTTCTCACCCTTTGTTCGCACGCTTTGCACATGACCTCGGGACAGGTCTGCATGTCGCGATGCGACCTATCAGCTGGGCGAGCAAAAACCAACGCCAAGTTTGGTTGATCCAGGAGCCAGGCGCAGAGGTCAAGTTCGTTCCCTATCACTGTCGGGTGAACAATGATTGCGGTCAAAGCTTGATTGGTTGATTTATTTTTCTGTTTGTTGGATCTCGTTATGCGTTCACGTCTGAATTATGCTGGCCGGCTGAGCAATAGGCGTTTGTTCGACTGGTCGATGTGGTTGCTGTCCAATATGTGATTTCGCCATTTAGCGGATAATTCACTATAAATCGACATTCAGGCAGATTTGTAGATTGTTTCTCGTAGTCAAAAAGCTCTCACCTGAATATTAATTATCTAAACATAATGCATCATACCATCAATGGAAGGACTGCTGCTAAATCACGTTTTCAGATCGGAATTTCGCGTTTTGCCATACAAGGATTCAATGTTTTCTAAGTAAACCTTTAGCACACCACGGGTTTCTTCCTAGATGAGGTAAGTGAATGCCTTTCAAACCACCACGGAGTGCAATTCGACAAATGGATGTTTTCGTAATCCCTAGGACGTTATGTCGGAGGCCCTTTGGAGCGCATTTAGCTTCTCCTTTTCGGAGGCGTTTCCAACCTTTTGCCACAAATACGCGTTCATCTACCAGCGAACAGGTATAGACTGTTATCGATATGACGGCCTAATGAGAACCGCGTTAGTCTATCGGTGTACACTTTGCTCTTGCGCTGAGGCATTCGATCTTCATTGTGCACTTGGTAAAATGTACTCAATCCTGATTCCCCATAATAAACATTTTGTAAATAAGTATGTACAATGAGCGAAAAACAGCTGAGATAACCGAGTAAACAAA
>JACCGJ010000012.1:0-27557 GCA_013407085.1 Atriophallophorus winterbourni
CGTTTGATTTGATCACATAACACCGGAACGTAAGCGCCAGGTGAGCGGTAAATGACCCCAAGTGATGCAGCTCCAGAGCTAGACTTCACCTTACACCAGAGGCTTTCGGCATTTCCAGCATCATTTTGAAACCTTTTCAATACTTCCACAATCAGGTGCTCTTTGAAGTATACGGCAACGCCACCGGCAGATCTCGAAGCTACTCTGTCACTTCTGAAAAGCGTATAGTGTGGTAGCGCGCACTCCATATCAGATATGTCCATTGTTAACCACGATTCCGTAACAGCAATGATATCTGGCTGTCGCCGACAGGCAATTTCACTAACCTCATCAAGTTTATTGCGTAGACTTCTCGCATTGAAAAACAATACTCGAAATCGCTTCACAGAATGATTAACTGGGGTTGAATTGACAGCGGCTTCCAACGAATGTGCGGCCTCCTCCTCACTACCCGAAAATCCACAATATGGAGATCAACCTCGCCAGCTGCCCTGCGTGCTCGCAATTCTTGGGTAGCTGTTTCCATTTTGATTCTATCTTCCGGAGATAGGTCGCGTAGTATCTTGAATGGCTCACCCTTAAGACGATGAGCGCGTCTTAGTACCATCTGGACTTGATCATCTGAAGCTAAAACAATTTTCAGCGTCCGCGGTTTATCATCCTCCTTCTTCCGGCCGAATCGGAATGCAGAAATGATGATAACTCCTTCCTCTCCTTGATCAAAAAGCTTTGAAAAGGTTGATTGTAGGAATGTTCGCTCTTGCTGTAAGCGTATTTCAGCTGTGTCCCCGGTTTGCTCAGGAACATTTACCATAATAAGGCATCTCTTCCGAGAATCCAAAAGTGGCTTCTTTGAGACCGGAGATCTAAAAGCATTATCAGAAGTAGGTACTTCTTCCACTACCTTTAGCTGAGCCTCTATTTTGCTCAATCGCCGTGACAATATTTCATAGCCCGGATCACTGTGTAGACCCTTCGACGTCACATCTGCATAAGTCTTATTCCTTCCTGACTGTTGAGCAAACGGTGTTGAAGTCGAGCAAACGTCCAGTTCCTGCACGTTCAATGGATCCTCGATACTAATACCATTATGTAAACGGCTTATAGTCGAGGAAGCGAATGGCATGCAAGTTTTCTCCACAGATAGGTGGTGTCTATCCTCAGCTGAGGTTGGGTCAATGTTTATGTCACCTCCAACAAGCACTTTAGCGGCTTTAGTAGATGCAGCTACGACTTTATTCTGACTACTTCCGTGCTCAACACTTGATGGTGGAAGTCATATCTTACATACAGTCCGAATAACATCGCATGATATATTCTGAAGCCACTGATACGTCTCTGGCTTCATTCCTGCGCATCGAATATGCATCCATTTGAGACATATTTCACATTGCACTGCTTTTGCATTATCAGCAACCTGTTTAGAGCATACCAGACAAAAGTCGCCCGAGCGAGCAGCGGGGCTCCGATTCCCTTGCATCTTCGTGACAGTATGTGCTGTATTATCTACTTTTGCAGATTTTCTAGTCATAACCATGTTGAAATCCGGTGAAAATCAAATAAATACAAACCAAAGGTTCGATAGCACAATACCACGGGACAAGTCCCTTATGATAATTTCAAGAACAAGCCTCCACTTTTTACTACAGCTTAGCACCGACAGCCAGGATAATCAAAGAAATATGAGTTGCAAAGTAATATTCTGACCACGTTTTTACGGATCAAATTGATAACATTGAAAAATAAGGAATTATTGAATTTTAATAAAAAATTTCTACAAACATTATTACTTAATCTATCACGATAAACCAACTTAAAACAAAGATAATGCAGACCATACATACGGGCAAAATAAAACGCGACAAGCAATTTAGAAAACAAACAAATTGCAAACAGAAATTTTGAACTAATTTGACCTTGAGCATGGCACATGGTATGGTTCGTTGTACGAACCCTATATAACAGTGGCATACAAGTATAACTTCGATTACCACTTTACCACTGTTTCAAGGCTAACTGAACCTGATCTTACTGTCTCAACCTGACGACGGCAAACAGCCAGAAACCGGTAGTGGTGTGTTAGGGATGGGGATGTGAAGAACACATTACTTTGGTCACCTGCAAGCGCCTTGAGTGCTTGACCAAGAATCACTTTGTGATTCTGTGACTGAACATCGTGGTTCGTTGTACGAACCCTATATAACAGTGGCAAACAAGTATAACTTTGATTACCGTTTCACCACTGTTTCAAGGCTCACTGAACCTGATCTTACTGTCTCAACCTGACGACGGGAAACAGCCAGAAACCGGTAGTGGTGTGTAAGGGATGGGGATGTGAGCAACACATTACTTCAGGTCAGTTCAGTTCAGTTGCACTGTACAGTGGCTAACGAGCCAATCGAGCGTCCAGAATTTCTTTCGGTGGAATGCTGCAGAGAAGCAACCACCACTGCCAAAGCGTTTTTTTCTATTGTGATTTGGATATCCTCGACGATCGCGACGTCAAGAGATTATCCGGTTGTATTTAGGAAACACTTCATTATGAATTAGGCTGTAAAAATAAAAATAAATTTCTTTTCGCCAGTAAGGTGAGAGGTCAGCTAAAGAACAGTTGTCGATGAAAAAACAGAACTTTATCATTCACTTTATTTACTAGATGACGCTAAAATTGTGAACTACCTAATCTTGCATAGCAATTAGAGGGAGTGCTCAGGAAAAACCTACCCCGGATGCGATCCAAATCATTCTTAAAACTCGCGAAAGAACTGCAGAATATAAGTTCTTCTGGAAGCTGGTTCCAGAAATTTACCACCCTTAGGCTGAAAATGTGTTCCATGGAGTCTAGTCTACATCATTATTTCGCAGGTTTGAGTGAATGCCCGCAAGTGCCTAGCTCGGGAATTAAGGTAAAGAAGTCTTTCATGATAACGCCACTTAACTCTTTCAAGTTCTTAAAGGTTTCAATTAAGTCAAATCTCAAACGACGGCGCGTAAGTAAGAAAATATCTAAGGACTTCAGGCGTGCAGCGTAAGGTGCCTCGCGCTAACCTTCAATTATGCGAGTTGCGAGACGATTTATGCTTTCGATATAATCGATATCCTTCTTGTAGTAAAGGCACCACGCCTAGACACAAAATTCTAAAAGCGGCCGAATTAATGCCTTGTAAAGGGGCAGGAATACATCGGGTCTTCTGCTGGATAGCACGAATCTCAGCGGAAAGAGCATTTTGCGAGCACGTTGAGATGCAGTGACGCATTCGTCCTCCCATTTAAAGTCAGTCATAACTAGTAGTCTTAAATCCTCAACACGTTTTGTGGCGTTAAAACTAAGAGAATTTCACGACACCGGGACTGAAATCTTATCATGAAGTGCGGACAAGTGTTTGCTGTTTATATGGTCAAGTGGGGGATCCCACTGGAACGAACAGTTTATGACCCGTTCAAGATCGTGCATCAGGTTATCTTCATCCGTTGATCCGATGAACTACACTTTATCCGCAAAAATGAAGCATGAGCACTTCCATGCAGACGACATGTGATCGATGAAAATTGGGAATAGAAGAGGACCGAGTACCGACCCTTGGAATTTCGAGTTGCACATGGCTGGTGGTTGTTGAAAGCTATTCACGCTCCCGGTTTTCCTTCGACGGTATCCGGTTGAGCACTCCGCGCTTCGATATTGAGTATACAGTTCATACGGTAGGGGTTCTCTTCAATAGCACGGTAAAAGGTTATCGATTTGGGAAACAATGTAATAATATGCGTGGACAATGTATGATGTATAACATCACTAGCCTGATCCAAGCAAATGCCGCACAGACATAAACTGCATGTGGGGTAAGTTGTTATTATGTTGACCAGGCCTAGGAATTTGAGGGAATGACAATGTAAATGTACAAATAAATGCTTTTTGTTTTTGTTTTTCATATTTTATTAGACAATGTTTGGAAATAGGTTAGGCCATTTAGCGTATAATTCCCTCTTAAACGTTAACACGTTAGGGAGGTTAATTAAACCATCTGGAAGCTTATTCCAGTGGATGACCACACGGTTTCTGAAAAAGTGCTTACATACCAGCAGCCTGGGTCTAATCTTAAGACGTTTCTTGAATTGAGTCTTGTAGCTGTTTTAGGGACAAGTTTCAAAAAGTCAGAAACGATTCTAGTCGCAAGGCGCTGAACCCATTCGAGTTATGCGATAACTTTTTTAAGTACGGTACCCAGAATTGAACAGAACGCTGCTCTTTTCCAAGTTTAGTGGCAAGTCGCATGTCTAACTACTCGATACCTTCTTCTAAATCCGAGAAAATCGTATTAATACTGTCGGATCCTAGGATCTTGACATCGGCTACAAACAGAAAGCATTATGAACGCAAGTAGGCTGCCATGTCGTTTACAGAAATAAAAAAAAGAGTAGTGTACCAAACACCGAGCCTTGAGGCACTCCACTGAGTATCACCGATTCCCCCGAGCACACCATTGCATCCTAACATTGTTAGTGAGATTCATTAAGGATCTGTCTAACCATCAATGTAGTTCACGTGTCAAGCCACATATCCTTAGCTTCTGCAATATGTACATGTGGTTCACTGAGGCCTTCTGAATATCAAGTTAGCATACTTCGACTACTGTCCTTTCATGGATCCGTATTGTCACTTCAACAAGAAAACTCAGAAGATTTGATAAGCATGACCTACTTTTTCAGAAACCGTGCTGGGCATCGCATAGTAAGAAATACTCTACCAGATGTTTACATATCTGGTGCCGAATGGTTTTTCACAAGCAATTGGAATGAATGCTAGTAAGAATTACTGGCCTATAGTTGCGTACATCCGAGCTGGAAACATTTTGTGTATGGTTTCGAATCATCCCGTAGTAGGCCTTGGAATAAGGTAGCTGCAAAATGTTTTCGAATTGCAAATCTAACTATTTACACAAGCGGTTGAAGAATAGCCAGAAATATACCGTCTGGGCCAGCCGACCTAGTTTTATCCAGCTGCGACAGAACTGTGGTGACCATTTCCTGATTAACCTCCGCAGATCTAAAGAGAGGTGTACCGCACTCGTTAGTTTTCACACGGTTACCCGAATCAAGCCGATGAACACCGCAGAAAAACGTATGCAGAGTATCAGCTTTTTCTTGTGTAGTTAAAGCCGTGTTGCCATCATCCAGCTTTAATGTACCTATTACTTCTCTTACAAATCATTTGGATTATACATATTCATAAAAAGCCTTCAAGTTAATCTTTGCGTTTTTGGTAAGTTTGGATTTCAAATTTCTTCTTAGCTTGTATTAGCAGCGCACCAGCTAAATATCTGGTCTAAATATACCGCAGTCTAATCCCAAAGAATTTGAAAGCTCTCTAACTAAGGTCACACTGTCTGATAGCCCTAAGAATAGATGCGCTCCATCAGGGGTTTTTCCTCGAGTTTTCACTGATTGTAGAGTAGAAAAATATCTCATGTGATTGTAAACGGTGTCCTTTTGAAATATTGTGATAATTTAATTGAATTGAATTGAATAACCAACCCAAGAATGTAAGTGAGAACAAACGACGCTCACTCGAATTACAGTATGTATTGAATAATGTAGCTTTAACAACAAGAATTTGAATTACGGAATTATTGATCAGTATTGATTATTATTCAAACAATCATCACAACCACCGCAGTTCCAATCATCCTCGGATTTGTGTAATCTTGAATAGGTTTGTTGCATGTTCATCAGAAGCTTGTCCAGTGTCTGCAGGTTGAATTGATTGAACACACGGAGGTTCCAGCAAACCCGAAACGTCATCCACAGTTGCCAACAATTGTCTCGCTTTTTCAATGGCAGTAGTAGAAGGTGCCAGTAAGGCTTTTCCTCTAGCGGTTTTGAAAAGTACATTATCTGACGATCGTTTAGATGAGCTAGAAGGCAGTGCTGAATTCGCTTGATAAGATGAGTTCGGTGATTTATTTGAAATGGTATCTGATGAATTCTGAAGTTTGCTAACTTTGAAGCCACTTTCTTGGTAATGAAAACTAGATTTTCCGTTTGAATCAATGACACGGGCGGATGTGGACGTGTTAACAGGAGTAGCGCTTGAATCGGTTGATAGGGAAGTCAAATTTTCATCAGCTTTAGCACGAGCAATGGCACTGTTAGAAATCGGTCGAACTGTCTTTCCAGATGCAGTTTGAATATCCAGAGTAACGGGAGCATTCTCCATACTATGATAGGATGTATGAAAGTCAACGTTTCGTTTTCCGCAAAGCGGCATAGTTAAGGTATCATCATCGTTTGTCTGCATTAGAGCCTTGGCTCTTCCGACAGGTTCTCGGAGTCCATATGAAATAAGGCGGTGTTTGAGAAACACAGGGTTCCCTTCTACGTCAAGAGAAATTGGAGAAATTCGTAATCCACCAGTTGCTTGCGAACATTTAATTATGATATTCCTAAACTCTAAAGTGTCTTCAGGCGATGTCAGAAAAGATAGACTGATTTTTAGTGCTTGCATTGCTTTCAAACCGAGAACAGATAGACCAGTTCTAATAACAATGAATCTATAGTCAACAGTATTGTTTTCATCGCGGATAGAGATCATACAGGATCCAATGACAGGAATAGAATGTCCAGTAATGCTTTTAATTTTGAGGCTAGTAGGTTGGATTTTCGCTTTGGGAGCAAACTGTTTTAGATCTCTCTGGGTAATAAGCGATTCAACGCTACCCGTATCTAGAATAAAATCTAGGGATGCGCCACTAGTAACACAGGAAATGGTTTCACGAATGTGACTAGAATTGCAAGATGTCACTTCCAAAAATAATGATTTAAATTCATCATTAACATCGCTAACCTGAGTGTTTTTCGAATCAGTCCAATACGTTTTAGGAGCTCGACAAACGGATTGAATATGGCCAGCTTTTCCACACTTGTGACATCTGGCTTGACGGAATCGGCAAGTGTGGCGTGAGTGCAGTCTGCCACATAAAGCACATTTCCCAATTTTGATTGAATTGGAATTGCTATCAGCAACGCGATGATAATTCGGCTGATATTTGAGCTGTTGACTTGCTATAGCATTCTTCGATATTTCACGTTTATGTGTATTGAACATGACGGAATTTTCTGCTGGCGACAAATCTGTTGTTGCCACACGCGCATCTTCATACTGTTCGCAGTGAGCTCGAACATCTTTAAAAGAGGGTTTTGGCAGCTTCAAGAGTTCATTCTGCAAAACACTGTCATGTATTCCAGCAATTAGACGATCTTTCAATTGCATTTCTAGCAAGTCACCGAAGTCGCATTTCGCTGCTTGAATTAACAATTGTAGGATAAATTCGCGAATTCCTTGATTGGGCTGACGCACCATGGAATGAAATTTTGCGCGTTCGGTTGCCTCGAAATGTACAGGTTTCACGTGTTGCATTAAAAGCGTCTTCAACGTTTCGTATGGAAGAGAAATAGGAGAATCAGGATAGGCTAAATTCTTGATTAACGTATATGCAGATTTTCCGACTGCATTTAGAAAATGAACCGATTTTTTATCATTCTCAGCTTTCGGTCGTGTCATACACCAAATTTCGAATCTTTCACAATAGTCTTCAATTTCTCGAGCATTTGAATTTATATCGAGAGGTTCCAGACTTGAATTTGCCATGAAGAATTGCTGTTCGCGACGCCAAATGTGATAATTGAATTGAATTGAATTGAATAACCAACCCAAGAATGTAAGTGAGAACAAACGACGCTCACTCGAATTACAGTATGTATTGAATAATGTAGCTTTAACAACAAGAATTTGAATTACGGAATTATTGATCAGATTTTATTATTATTCAAACAATCATCACAGGTGTTAACGTTTAGCTCCTCGATGATGAGGGCAATCGGGGTAGTATGAGGAAAACGATGGCTGAGTTCAAAGCGCTTCTCACTCAAAAGAAGGCGGCTACGTGGGGACCTGATTGGAACCTTCAAAATCATGTTAGGTTTCAGTACTATTCATTCCAGTGAATTGTACGCTCTGGCGCCAAGTGTGGGTACTCAGGGCCAACCATTAAAACTGGCTAAGCGACATGTCAGGTCCAATGTTCGTAATTTCTTCTTTAGTGAAAGGGTTGTAAATTACTGGAATCGACTTCCCAAAAAAGTTGTTTGTTCTACTTCGGTAGGGGGTTTCAATAATGGACTTGACTCTGTGTGGCCTTCATTATTTCCTGATTTTTATCCGTAAGGGAATAGTTGGTATGATCCTCATGTTGTCTTTGGAACGCACTAATGTTTCTCCTCATCTATTGGTGAGGGGATTTTGTCTGTTGCATTCCAGATTACTCTCATACCCGAAGATATTTTTGAAGATATTGTTTTAAGTGGTGGACGCTCTTCTGTGGCATACCACTGAAAGAAATCTGTACGCTCGATTGGCTCGTTAGCCACATACAGTCCTGTGCAAACTGAAATGAACTGAACTGAAATATTCTAAAGGATCTCACGGGCGATAATTTTAATGAAGCTTTTGTCAGGTATAGAAATGGGTGATCACACTTCTTCACAGCCCGTACGACATAGGCTGCAGTTACAAGGAGACAAGCCTGTTGACGACAAAATTATCCGCGAATTGTGGCAGCAAAGGTTATCAGCAGACGTCCGTAAAGTGTTAGTCATTATGGATAAGAATACTAGTTTGCAACACCTGGCACGCATAGCGGATGAAGTACATGATATATCGCATGGTAGTATGTTATCTCATGTCCGACACACCACTGACGCGCATACAAGCATCCCTGTCCAGAATGATTATGAAGAGTTGAAATCGATGTTCCTTTCCTTGTCATTGCAAGTACAGAACATCGCACGATCTCGTAGTTCTTCTCGAAATCGTCATTCGCAACAGCCCAAGAAGTGATTGTCAAGTCGTTCTAACGGTTCAAGTTTATGTTACTATCATCGTCGTTTTGGTGCAAAGGCCCTGCATTGCACGTCACCTTGCACATATAATTCAAATGTGTCCAATCAGGGGAACTACGAAGCTAGACAGTAGACACGGCATCTCTGTCTGGCTCCCCTCAAAGCCGTCTTTTCTACGTTAACGACTGGGCCACTGAAATGTGATTCCTCATCGACACTGGTGCTGATATTAGCGTTATCCCACCATCCACTAAGGAACGCAAGAGTTCTTCGTCAATGACGTTGCAGGCGGCAAACGGCACGAAAATGTCCACTTTCGGTCAAAGATCACTTTCTGTCGAATTGGGTCTACGGCGCGACTTTCGATGGATTTTCACGCTGGCTGATGTCGAAGTACCGATTCTGGTAGCAGATTTCCTCTAACATTTTGATCTTTCAGTCAATATAGCTAAACGAAAGCTTATTGATAATTTGACAAAGATTAACTCCTTTGGTAATTCCTGCGATTCCCCTATTCGAACCATTCGTGTACTCAACCCGGACATCCAATCTGCGTTCAGTGACTTACTGAAAGACTTTTCGGAAGTTTTCAAACCCTGTACACCAGCTGCGGTCGCTAACCATAACGCTAAACACCACATTGTGACCCGTGGTCCTCCAGGGTTTAGCAAGCCTCCTCGTTGGGCTCCAAACAAGTTCGATGTAGCGAAACGTGAGTTTGAACATATGCTCGAACTGGGAATTATTTAGCCATCCAAATCACCCTAGGCAAGTCCCCTTCACATGGTGGAGAAAAATAAATCTGATGCTTGGCGACCATCCGGTGATTACCGTTCCCTTAACAGAGTTTCTGTTCCCGATCGTTACCCCATTCCCCATATTCATGACTTTGCACTTTCATTACACGGAAAGACAGTGTTTTCTAAACTAGATTTGATGCGTGCTTATCACCAGATACCTATCCCCGACGAAGATATCCCTAAAACAGCTAATACCACACCCTTTGGTCTTTTCGAATTTTTAAAAATGCCCTTTGGTTTACGCAATGCTGCTCAAACCTTGCAGAGATTCATGGACCAAGTTTTCCAGAGATTATCTTTTGTGCATGTCTACATTGATGACGTCCTGATCGTCAGTTCTTCTCAACAGGAACACGCAGAACATCTGCATGCTGTTTTTCAGCGACTTTCACAATTCGGCGTTGTGGTTAACCCGGATAAATGCCTTTTTGCTGTCGCTTCCCTCGAAATCTTAGGACATCATGTCGATCAAAACGGAATTCGCCCTGTGCTTGATAAAATTTCGTCCATCAATGATTATCCATGTCCCACCCCGCTTCGACAGTTACGTCGATTCCTCGGGTTAGTTAATTATTACAGAAGATTCATTCCAAACTGTGCTAACATCGCTCAACCGATGACTGATTTGTTACGCGGAACGGAACGACAATTTAAAATGAATGCAGATGCTGCTAAATCGTTTCAGCGATTGAAATCTGCACTGAAAGAAGCATCTACGTTATCCTACATGTCCAGGAATCTCAACGCTTCGCTTTCACTTGCCACCGATGCATCACAAGCAGCAGTCGGTGCTGTCCTGCAGCAAAGTATTGACGGTGTTACTAAACCGCTTGCATTCTTTTCTCGTCGTCTACAACCCGCCCAAACCCGCTATAGTACATTTGGCCGCGAATTGTTAGCTATATATTATGCTGCTTGTCATTTTAGACATTTGCTTGAAGGTCGCGATTTCATTGTTTGGACCGACCACAAACCTCTCACTTTTGCGTTGTCCGCCACAGCTGATAGATATTCACCACGTGAGATACGTCAACTTGACTATATTTCTCAATTTACGAGTGACATTCGCTATCTATCTGCTTCGTCGAACACAGTTGCCGATGCATTTTCTCGCATGCAACTCACAGCACTCAGTCGATCGAACTTCGATCTCACGCAGCTAGCAGAGGCTCAGCAACATGACAGTGACATGCAGCACTACCAATCTTCGTCATCCCTCCGAGTCCAACGTATTCCCATTCCCAACTCCAGTTTGACTGTTTTGTGTGATTTTTCCAACGAACATCCCCGTCCTTTAGTACCGAAATTACTTAGGAAATCCATTTTTTAACATTTTCATTCCCTTTCTCATCCCGGCATTCGTGCTACTCGTAAGTTGATCACTGATCGATTTGTTTGGCCGAACATGCATGCGGATATTCAAAATTGGACAAAAGCCTGTCTCCAGTGCCAACGCAGTAAAGTTCAACGCCATACTCTTAGTGCTCCAGGATCTTTTCCTCCACCAAGCCAACGTTTTCAGCACGTTCATCTCGACATTGTCGGTCCTCTGGCTATCTCTAATGGTTTCACCCACATTTTAACTTGTGTCGACCGTTTTAGCCGCTGGCCTATAGCCATTCCCATTACCGGTATTACAGCTGAGACCGTAGCGAAAAACTTTCTACAATACTGGATAAGTAATTACGGTGTTCCATCTACTATTACTACTGATCGTGGATCACAGTTCCAATCTACCCTTTTTCGTGAGTTGACTATACTCCTCGGCTCTAACCACATCAAAATCACAGCCTATCATCCTTGCGCGAACAGACTTGTTGAACAGTTCCATCAAGAGCTGAAAGCAGAATTGATGTCACATGGTAATACCGAAAACTGGACTGAGAAACTGCCAGTGATCCTTCTTGGTATACGTGCTACCGTTAAAGAAGATCTCGGATGTTCTGCAGGAGAGATAGTTTACGGCACACCACTCCGTCTCCCAGGTGAATTGATCGCATCCCCTGACGTTGCAGCTGACATTACTATTCCCCACTATGTCAATCGCTTACGCTCCTTCATGCGTCAGTTACGTGCCACCCCCACTCGCCCATACACCCGTAACGTTTACTTACCAAGTGATTTGCATTCATGCTCTTTTGTTTTTGTTCGAACTGATCATACGCGCAAACCCCTGCAAGCTCCATACACCGGTCCCTTCAAAGTCGTTAGCCGCTATGACAAATACTTCGTCATCGAACGAAATGGTTCTCGAGATACTGTTGCAATTGATCTATTGAAAGCAGCTTTTATCGAACCAGTCTGCGACGAAACACCGCCCCCAGACGTTTACACCCCAAGTGGTACCACGGATGTTGACCTTTTCCCTTCAACCCCACCCACTTCGCAGTCGACCCAATCAACCCAACCATGTAAACTCTCTCTTCCATCATCTGACTCACCCTCTCCAATTCACAAAACTCGAACAGGCCGTAGAGTCAGGTGGCCTGCAAACCTTGCAGACTACGCTGATTGACTATATTTTCGTTTCGAGCGTTTCACTCTCTTCTAACGCTCTAGGAAGGGAGTATTATGGTGTTTTCATCATTGTATATTTTATTACAATAACCCTGCATATTTCATTATTGTTTGTTTTAATGATACATGTAAATATGTACACAATTTTGAATATACGATTAACGCCGCGCTCGTGTTCTGCTTTGGGACAAGTATATCGCGTGTGACTGCCTGGGATTTGTATGCTGTTATTCGTTGCGAACTGTGCTCCGGTTTATTGCGTTCAATAATCAGAGACATACTTTGTTAGTGGTGAAATCTCCGTTGGATCAACCGCTACACGCTCACTAAATTATAAAAAATCTGCAACTAGATTAGGTGGATCGGATATGGACATTAGTGTAAATGTGCACATTCAATTCCAAAAGGGTTCGAATATCATTTATAAGGAAATTTGTGAAATTGAATTTGCTTTCTTAATCGATATCGAATTTCGGTTAAATTTAAAGCTTACATAGAAAAATAATTGTTGTTTTCCACGAAACTGATTTATAAAGAATGCACTTTTTCTGTCACATCAAGACGAATGTCGAATTGCAATTTTTTCCAGTCATTGCACGTGATTTGCTGATAAGTTTATCTTCGACTCTAAATAGATTCTGCTGTGCGTTTGCATTTCTTACTCTGACACTTTTGGTAAAATCTTCGCCGAATCTGCTTGGATTTATATATATATTAATATTGCAAGAATTCTATGTTACTTTCGACCATAGCTATCAGAATTTATTCACTGCAAATTTGCCGTAATAGCGTAAATATGTCAATTTGATGACGCGCGCAAAAGTTTTCAAACAGCTAACTATTCTATGTTGTTTTGCCATCATTGCAAAATTGCGTCAATCTACGAATTTTGATACCGGGTCCTTTATTCTACATTGTGTAGGTGACAAGTTATAGTGGATTATTTGCTAAATGACACAATCACGAGTTTCAAAGCAGTCACAACAACCAGTAAACCAAACGCATATCACTTAGCCGAACAACCACGCTTCAGGCTACTTATATATGTAACTGAATCACGGAGTCCAACATACGGACCGAATAATTGATCGACCACGCTGTTACAGAGAGAATTGTTCACCCAAAACTGAAATGGAACGAACTTGACCTGTGTGCCAAGGGACTGGATCCACCGAACGCAGCAATCTTCACGGCAGCCTAGCTAATAGGACGCATCTCGAGACGCATTATTGTCCCGAAGTCACGTGCAAAGCGTGAGAACAAACGTAGAGTCCCAATGCGAGTAAACTCATAACGTGGTTTTTTGTATGTGTGAACTTCGCGCTAAATGTGACCGTTATTTAGCCCATGATTCGATAACATTAATAAATAATGAAAAGTTTCCGCATGCCCTCTATATCCGTGTTCGATGCAGAGCTGCATTCTTCCACGATCCCGATACTTTTGATTAGAAAATATAAAATAAAACGACCAGTTCCGGTTTGAGCCTTCTATGTGTGGAGGAAATATTGATAAATCATGTGAGTACGCAAGTGATCTGTAATGAATTGTGTTGTAGGTTCTTTCCTCGGTCTTTCCCATCGCCTGACAGGTTAACTTGATTCAGTATTATTGGAAGCATTAGAAGTGTTGTGTTATGTATCTAAAGCAAACAGTATTAGACGAACGACCTGATCGTAGTAGATGATTTGATCTGCATGACGCTTGTGCAAAGTTCCGTCTTCGAGATGAAGTATTGTTACCATAGTTCAACCTATTTTGTTTAATACAATACCAGTACTTGGACGATAATTATTTCCATGATAATATAATACTTCAGCCGATCAAAGTTCTAGCAGATTTGATCCCTAGTATCGAGGTTTTTAAAACATGGATGGTGTATTTCCAGTAGTTGAATGTTTATTATTACGACATTGAAGCAAGAAATTGTCAATACAACGATCAAGTTCATTGCAAATTTGTTGGAGAACAATGGAAAAGGGCACGTTTTACCGTATCTACAATGTTTTCGGCTAATTTATTCGACTGTGGATTTTTCGGTGCAGTAAACAAATGTCGGCAACCAAGTGAATCTAGCCACTGAGTAACACATTAAGCAGAGGAATGGCTTCTATTATGACTCTCAGCAGCTATAGAAACACCTCCACGGTTAAAAACCTTTCTTAATGCAAGTATTGTGAAAGCAGAATCGGGTTTAGTAGTGAAGAATACTTCTGGCCATTTTAAACACGAATGGACGATCACAAGAGCATTGTATTTCTTTAGAAATCGTCCGCAGTAATCCATATGAATACGTTGCCCGGCTTCACAAGCTAATGGCAATGGAGCCCATTATGATGGCTGACGGAATAATTTGTGTTGACTGGAATGGCACGAAAAATAAGTTCTACGGATATCAGTATTAATTCCTGGCCACCAGCATAATTGTCTGGCCAAAGATTTCATTTGTTTCAATGCCTAAGTGTCCCGAATGCAAATCATCAAGTATTTCTTGCAAAGTGAAGGAGGAATAACAATACGATCATTTACACACAACAGACCTTCAGGTGTCAGACATAAGTCATCACGACGCTGATGGTAAGCTGGATATTTTTCTTGCATGTGGCTGACCAAACTCGTTTGACTGCAGCCATTATCGGACCAAAATATTTTTTTGTTTCAAATCATAAATGTGAACTAGATACACACAGCAGTTGAACCAACAAGCTGTATATACTGCCAGTCTTTTCATATGTCACAGCATTTCAGTGCTTCATGATCGGTAACTATGCTGAATTCATGACCAAATAAATATTTGTGTAAGCGCATGACAGCGATTTACTCAGTCGACGTTAAATACACAATAACGGATGAGCATTTTGCTTTAAAACAGCACCAATTTCCTTAGGAGAAGCATCTGTGATTAAAACAGAACGCAAATTGGTTGTAAACGGCTTAAGTACAGCACTGGATTGCAATATGGATAAAAGACCCAAAGTGTCTTTTCATGTTCCGAAGTCCACTTGAACGTTGTAGCATTCAGTAATGTAAACAATGAATTAGCAACTGTTGTGAAATTTGGGATGAATTTAAAATAATATTGTAACACTCCCATTACCGATCGAAGTTCACTAAAAGAATTCGGCGATTTCATTTCCACCAGAGGTTTAGGACTATTCTGGTCTGGACGGCGTCCATTAGAAGATGCACGGTATCCAAGACAATCAATCTCATCAACAGAAATAATGCATTTATCAGGATTTAATTTCACGTTATAATATTTGAAACGAGAGAGTAGAGTTAATAAACGTTGATCATGAACACGATTATCGGGTGAATGAATAATAATGTCGTCTTGATAAACTTCGACACCTGGGAGACCATGAACAATATTGTTCATCACATCTTGAAATACAGCCGTTAAAACAGATTATGTAAACGGAAGAAACTTAAAGCAATATAATCAAAATGGCGTTTTGTTGGTTGTAGCTTCACGAGATGCTTCATCATGTGGTATCTGTAAATAGGCATCCTTCAGATCAATTTTCGAGGAAACACCTGAACCATGTAAACGAGATAATATAGCATCAGGCTGCTTAATTGAACAACATCGTTTCATCAATCGGGGGTTCAGTGTCACTATGTAATCTCCGAAAACACGAGGCGTTTGACCATCTCTTTTCAGAGGTGTAACTATTGACATGGCTCTTTGGGAGGCTGCCACTGGAACAAGAATTCCACGTTCACGCAAAAGACAACAAGAAAAAAAGAAAATGCACAGATTGTGCAAAGAGATTAGGTTTTCCCATTGTAGGAATATAAAATGCAATACAAAGCATGCTTGATGAGATTACTCGGTCGAAGTTGAAAGATAAGATGCAAAATAAACTCTTGTAAACTATATTTTTGCTGGCACATCTTTAAGCGATTCTATTATTTTTTGAAAGAAATAATATTTTTATAGTTGTAAGTGAACTGTTGGAATTTTGTGATGAAAAATGGTTTATGTTTGCAACATTATATTTCAACAAATTTGTCAGAGTTTATTTTGAAAACAATGAGCGAAGTTTCTGAAAAATGAAACGAAATAAAATAGTTCTGAAAAAATCTTTGGCATTTAATGTGCAGAGCGACAACTGTGAGGCTGAGCAAAGCAAACACAAACAGGATTTTTTTAAACCTGTTATCCCGTGCGCCTGATATACGGTATATTGGCAGAATAATTCAATTTTCAATCCAAATGCACATACATAAAATAACAGTCGACAAATGGAGAATGCAAGAGCCTTAAAAAACTACTAGAGACAGTTATTAGTGGAAACAAATGACACCATACATAACCTTTTCAAATTCTTTATATCAAAATGTTAAAATATTGTAGCGCACCTCCCGTTCACTTGAATTAATTCCGAAGCACCGACGTAACCCGCGTTATAATATAATAACCTCGAACGTTTCAGCATTTTCCATTTTTAGACTTACTGCACATTAAACTTCAGAGTCTTCACAATCTCATGTTTGTTGTACAATGAATAACTATTGAACTACTATAACATCAATAAGTTCGTGTGCTCTTTAGAGCGTATTTCAAAAAATAACTTTTATTTTCGCGCCATTCCGTTCGCTGAATATTCGTGAGGTTAAATGCTAAGGTTAATCTTTTCGTTTTATAATAAATTTTTATCGATATCTATCAGTCCTTTGTAATACTCAAAACTCTTCATTTCTTTTTCCTTTTGAGTGTCATCTTATTTTCGCATACCGTAATTGTAAGCTTGCTAACAATTTTAAATGAATACTCTACTATTTACAATTCTATTTCCGTATTTTAAACATCTTGTCCTATATGCTGTCAAAATTTCATTGACGTTGTGCTAGAGATATATATCATTCATTAATTCCGGAAAGCCGGCGTTATATCTAAAATCTCATTATAAGCACTATATATTAAAAATAATTATTCATTCCACTGCGTGACGATTCTATTGTCGAAATACAGGAAATTCTGATCACACCAGAAATGGTGTATATGTACTTGAGGCAATCGATCTACATTCTGCACCTGACCCTTTTAGAGGGTCTTGGTGGGTGATTTTTGGAGAATGTTTATGTTTGTGACTACACTTCCGTGCCAAGCCCATCAAAATATTCACAAAGTTGATCACGATGGTCTATAATGGAAGCACTAGACTCGAGTTTCGCTCTTATTTGAGCTAATCAGTAGTGCATATCCTCCGCTTTTGGTGGGATTCGAACCCCCAACTATCACCATTATAATCCCATGCTTTACGACTTGGGCTACCGTCCACCGTTTGACCGATCGCAATTGAGCGTTTTTTGATCTTTCTCCAGCCCGGCACATTTGAGTAGCTTTGTATGTCCGATCAGTCCAGAAGGAGCCAGCAACATCTGTAGTGGTCGCCCAACTTTGGTAGGTATTATGCACAAACATCTACAACCGGTCACCTGACATCTGCTCAGCACGATTATACGAAACAATGCTCACGCGCATTCAATTTAATCACTGTTCCCGAGAACTGGCGTGTTTAACTCGATCTAGGCCACCAGTTAATCACTGTGTTCATTGATTTCAGGATGGATTTTGACCGGTTCAATTCAAATTTCTTATGCTTAAGATCCGTTCTCTTTGTGGGTTGAAAATTTTTCAATTGACCGTTATCCAAATGTCAAGGCTAGCGGATTTAATTCACTGCTTACCCGTCCAACTTCACGATTCCCCAGGGATCAGTTGTCGAGCCGTCTCTTTCGAATTGAATGCAAATAATCTCTCAGCCTCCGTAAACGTACCCAGTATACTTTTAGCGGATGACTTCAAAGTTTGGGCTACTGTAAGCTCTTCTGCTAAAAGTAAAGCGAATTAGACAAATTGTTTGATCGGACGGTGAATTGGCAGTTTCCTGTTAACCAACAGAAATACGTAGTTATATATTTAGAGCCGACACACCTGAATTTACGTAATTCATCGGTGTTGTATGTGATCATGCGACAATTGTGACACAGTAGCCTAAATCAAGGAGGTACAAACAGAAAGAAACTGGTACCGCAAGCCGCTCGTGGTGTGGAATTAGTCGGTCTTTCTCGGTGATTACTTCCCATATGTTTCGTACCCGTTTTTACTAACGTGAGACCAGTTTTGAAATATCGTTCTCAGTAACCATTCACTAAGGGAGAACTTGATTAGCTCGATAAAGTGCAACGACGGTCGAGCAAAAGAGTTCAACGCCTCAACTTCGTGTTGTTTAGTATTCGGTGCATGCGCTACGACTTGCTGCTAACTCGTCGGATATTACTAGGAGCCTCTGTCGAGCTTAACCCTTTGTCTACTGACGGTAACTCTAGTTACCACCTCAAATAAGCATTCGATTGCTCAGTAGCTCCCGTCGGTACCTTCAGTCACTATCGGATTGCACTTGTCAGGCGGCGTCTGGCATCTGATTCATAAAAATTAATCATGTGTTTTATTTATGCCATAATTAAGCAGAATAACACAACAATATCATCAAATACGTATATCCAATTCCCGTAGATAAAGGGCTAACGAGTTTCTTCTTTTGGAAGGCTCAGTAACCCGCGGCCATACTCTGAAGCTTCAAAAATGCAGGAAAGCGCCTAACACATGGATTCATGCTCTCAGCAAGAGTTGTTAGCTTGCCGAATGCTTTTCTGGATAAAGTTAATGAAGTAAATTCTGAAATTTAGTTCAACGAACTCGTCAAGAAGTTACTGCCTGAAATCGTTGCGTAGATGTATAATTTTGGTTTGGATTTCTTCACTTGATGTTCACCTGAATTATGTTGCTGATCGGGATGCGGTGCACAACGGCTTTACCTTCTGTCGCGAAGAAGAAAAAAGAAGATTCCAGTCTTCATACTATCGTTCAAGCACACGCTTTCCTGCACATAAATTTGCTCATCAACCTCACTTTAATCCGTGTGAATGTGATTTAATAAGTCACCGAAATACAGTCGACGTGTTTTATTTAAATATAAAACCTGCTTTCCGGAAAGCATGCACAAAGAGACTACCTCGGCGATTATGTTCCGACGAATTCCAGTGAACCTGTTTATGCTGTTTTGCCGTCTTTAGTAAGGCGTTCTACATTGTACCACACCAATAACTGCCAGTCAACTTAGTGGGCCTAGGTATTAGAGGGTGTCATCTAAAGTGGATAAACTAAGTGAACAACCAGACATCCATTGAGTAGTTTACATCCGAGAAAACAGATTTTTATTGCTTCAGCCAATGCTATGTAGAATCGGGACGAATCAGCAAAAATACCAGCATTGGTTATACGCTTTCAAACTGAGCTGGTTAAATATTGACCTCAACGGTGCAATGACACCTCACTCTAGGTACACAGTTAATTGTTTTCAAATTCAATTTTTGTCTAACAAAAAGCTATAGAGAAATTGACTTAGATGTATTGTTAAAACGTGCCCTAACTATCAAATCCGAACAAGATTCCGTATTTATTTCAACCCGCAGCCATGAAATAATAAAATCCTTGTATAAGCCTCTGCATTGTTGTGAAATGTTGCTGATTGCCTGCGTTATTTTTCAGGTACTAGGTGTCAAGTTCGGAGAGTCAGTGAATGTATTCGATTTCATCAGTTTCGACACGTAAGAGTTTAACTTCGTCACCTTAACGAATCTATCGCAAATCCCAGCGGTGTTCTTGATCTCTAAGCTCCACCCAAATACTTGCTGCAACTGTAAGCCTATATACACGAATTAACAATCCCACCGTAAAAAATAGTCGGAGGGAATGTATTGAAAGCTGACGCACGATATCAAAGCTTTAATTCAACTAATTGGAAAATATTGATTTTAGCGATATTTTAATAAACGACAAAGTACACAACTTTTTATTTGAGCCAAAGGTCTTTTACATTTCGGAATCTTAGCCGGTCGATTTGACGCTGCCAAACAAAGCATAAATCGGATCTTGCATGTATGTATGTATGTCTGAAAGCACAAGCCTGATCCAGGCAAAGTGCCGCATAGTCAAAGACTGCACGTGAGCTATGATACTGTCAGGTTGCCTAGGCCAAGACAGATATGAGGAAGAAAAGAGAACAGGAAATGGTAGTGAGACTCCAGCCTGTTTCAACATGCAACTCAATACCTCTGGCCAATCAATTTATCACGGTGTTAGCCGTACAGCACAAGGTACTGTACGAATTCAAATCCGTACGGATCTTGCATAGATCCCATAAAGCGCTTTAGGCAGTTGGTTCTGATGAACTAGTCCCGGTTCTGTTTAAAGAAGGTTGTAAAATATTTCGAAACAGGTCAAGTAATATGTTAAGCAAGGTATCGATAATCTGAATTAGAATTGTGGAAGATATACATTCATTGTGAATTGAACGAAAGTTCGCGCTGTTCATCTTCACACCTCGGTTCAATCATAACTTGGCTTCTTCAACCTGTCTTATGTCTCAATTTGTATAGAGAACAGCAGCTTCGTGTATACCAATCCTTCGAACATCACGACTTATAAGAAACCTGCAACAACGACTTTTATTGATTTGGAAGGCACTTTGTTGTAAACTGAATACAACAAATTGGTGAGCCCGATGTGATACACAAATCGTTCCAGTACTACAAATCGGTGAGCCCGACGTGATGCACGCATTCTGCTACTACAAATTTGTGACCCCTGGCGTGATACATGCATCCTTCGTGTATTACAAATTTGTTAGCCCTGGGGTGCTGCGCACACATCCTTTGTTTACTACAAATTGTCGGGCCCGACGTGATAATGAATTGTTCCTGTACTACATGTTGGTGATCCCGGTATACACGCATCCTTCGTGTACTACAACTTTCGATTTGGTCGTTGAGATCACATTATTTAGTATCTGATTGCATTTATTTTAAACACGTAATTAAACCCTTTCCAGTCATAATATTCACGTTGTCTCAATTGTTTTAGCACGTTCCTGCGGTCAGCTAAGTCCGAAATGAGTTTCGAATTTCTCTGGCGTCCGATGTCGCGTTGTTCTATTTTTGAATTCCTATTCAGATTATCAAGATTTTTTCGAAGAAAATACACAATATTATATTTTTTATGAATGCGCTCTTCAACCTTCAAGTACAATTTTTATTACGGCGTAGAGATCCAACCTAAATTTTGCAGAATATCAACAATCAGCACATTTAGCCTGTAAACCGCTTTACCCAAATTTATCAATAATTGCGCGTTCGAGCATTGAGATTACTTCATGATTTACAATACGACGAAACGTTTCGTATGTGGCACCAGAGATGTTTAACTTTGGAGCTCTAGGGTATAGTCTAGACAACAAAAATTCAGCAGTATCGTTCAACTGTGTAGAAACCTAATATCAAGTAAAGAATAACTACGATGTCTCCCTATCTTCATTAATCGCCGTCTCTGTACTATTGATGGCGTAAGGTGAGACTTTCAGCTATATAATGGACTTCTTATTTGCCGTATGTACATTAAAAACAGTAATTGTACACATATTTCTCTGGCTGGGCCATGTATTGCCAATGCAACCGTAGTTTTCATAACTCGGTTGTTTGTTTACCACCGCTGTCTTGGAATGACCAGAGTGACTGTCTCAGGCGGATGAAGGCCTTACCTGGTAAACGTGATGTAGTTTGGACCGTCTATCTTCCTGGTTACGATTACCACGACCTGCGGTCTATGGGACATAATCACTGACACCAAAGGTCTTGCTATGGGTATCTCCTTGGCTTCCTTGATTATTTTTTCATACTCAGGCGAATTAACGCGGACTGTGGAATCTGTGAGGAGGCTACAGTGCAGATGTAATTCCACTCGTTTAAAAGCTTAACTGAATTAATCGTATTGTCTTTTTGATAGCTTATTCGTATCCTTGCTCGTATTCCGTGGCGTTTTAAGTTTCACCCTCCCACCCTCCGCATTGTGTCGCGGTTGTTTGACAGTTGTACATTCGTAACTGCGACTGATATAATGCTGTATCTGCTTATGAAGCTCGGGCAACAACAAATATGAGCTAAATGAAGCTGTCAACTAACATCCTCATTTGCATGCATTTCCATCACACACACCACGACCGGTTTCGTGCTGTGCAGACTCATCAGTTGGGGACTGTACGATCAAGATCTAGTCGTCGATTAGTTTTACATTTATATTTATATTCCGCGAGGCTTGAGAAACTTTCACTCCAGTTTAGCTAAATACCTTACACTTATTGGACGCAACCCAGCGGTAATGTCTTGAAGCTTACATTTCATGTTTGGGTGAAGTCACAAACTCGTAGTCATGAAAGTGACTCAGTATCAAGGGCTGCACTTGGGCTTAAATGCTGTCAGGTTCCCCTGTCCTGGAAAGTCATAAGAAAGGGTCAATTACAATGAGCTCAGCTCGTTACTGCAGGCAATCAATCTAGCACAGTATTATTTACGCAAAACTGAAGCGCCCCATAATTGCATTGCCGCATTAGGGTGCTAGACTGTCCGGGATCTGCTGCATCACATGCAGTGTAGCGGTAATTCCTCAATCGAATGAACTCCGCAACATCGTTTGTATTTTTCTATATACTCGAACCCTGTCTGACCGCATCGTAATCATCATGGAGCACAAGTATTCAGCCAGACAAAGTGCCAAACAAAAGGAAGCACGAAAAGCAGACGAGTCAACACGTGAAAAGGAATCTGGCAAGCAAGAAATGCAAATGCGTGTAAAAAACAGCTTGTTTGTTGCATATGTTTTCATTTTTTATAGAATATGGATACATGAGAAAAAATATTATATATAATAAAATCTATTCGCGCCACTGATTTCGATTGACCGCCATTTTGCGTATGGTTTCCAACCATCTCTTAGGTTGGTATTTCGGACCTCACGCAAGCAAACGAATGTTTCACTTAAACTAGCGCCACTGTGACCTTCTTCATTCTAGCTCGTCATCTTGTGGACCAACCACCCCGTCGTTTCTTTTCAGCTTTTCCAGGTTCTGCGAATAAGACACGATATGATATGCGCTGATGAATTATTTTAAGACTATTTCCAACCGTCGCCTAACATCCGTTTACAAACATCATATATGAGCAATAATTACGTATCGTTAAGTGACGAGGTTTCGGCCCAAATTTCTAAAATGACTTTTGAATACCACATTATAAATCACCTCTGGCATCAGAGAGAACTGTCGCTACTCAACGCGTAGTCTACAGAACGACCGTTTGTGAGATGTATTGCGATACTTGAAACTGGATCAAACCGCTTATCTGACGCCTCTGATTGTATGATAACCGCTATCTGCGTAACACATTTGGAGTTAGCTGGTACAATCAGTATCCGTAAAAAGGTTTCGGTAACGATAATGATTTAAAGCAACGTATCAACCCGCATGGGCTCCAATATTTGGTTTGGGATTTGCGGATGCCGAATCAATACTTCCTTGGTAGTCAAACACGCACATGATGCATGCCGCTAATGACCTCAATTAGTAAGCTCTCTAAAGTCGACGCAGTCCGTCATCTCGACTAGGGTACCTGCGATTGAACATGGCAAAAGCTGGGCATACTTGAGGATTTATCAAAACTAATTTCAGTGGCGATCTTGCAGTAAACATCTTTCTCAAGTGTTTTGTTCAAGTAAAGTTGGGAGAGACGGTATTTGTGATGCATTGAATTGAATGCCACATAAATCTTTTATTCCTATTACTTTATTTCTTCACGAGACTTAATTGAATGCATGCATGCTTACTACTTTATTCTTTCCCTTCAATATGCGCTACTTCTTGAAACTCAGTTTTGCTTTAAGTGATGATGAGCTGTTTCATAAAATTTAATGTGCTTTTTAGTGAATCGTCATAAATTATCGTTTGGTGTCATTATATGATATTTCAGCTGAAGATGGGGTTTAAGAAAGTTATAGTTTTTACTTTATGGTGCGTGGTCGCATATCAAACAGTGACTACTCAGAAAACTTTAGCACCAAAAACCCCAGAGGTTAATCACGATGCAGAGGTAAGCAATCTATATTTCTATTGATTTCCTTTAGCCGATTTTTCATTGTCACTTTTCAATCGAAATTTTTATGTGATAGGTTTTCTAATACAAGTTTTCGAATTTGAGAATAGCTACTCGCGTGTCTCAGTCAAGTTTTTCATTAGATATACATTCAATCTCTCTGATTATTATTCTCGTGAACCTTTTTGTCATCTCAGTTAAAGGTCGCGTTCTTGTGACCATTATATATGTATATTTGCCCTGCTAACTATATCGGTACCAGACCTGTTTCGTCGGGAACTGATAGAGCCCTTTTGGAATGCTGGTGATTGAAAAATTAAGAAACCCGTGATGGATTTTTTATCATTTGTATAGTCAGGTACTTCTAACAGTATTTCAGCCCACTCGCAGTCTCAAACACTGTCAATTTGCTAGAATCCAGACTTTCGATTTCACACAACTTGATAGTCTGCATTAAATTTTTTATATAGATTTCATCATTATACGTCGTTTCGGTATTATTTTGGTTTTATACTTCATTAAAAGTTATCAACAACTATATTGTTAAAGTTATGTGTTGCTCACATCCCCCGAAATTACACTCCACAACTATATTGTTAATTAAACATGGATCTTCAATCGTGCAGTACTTCTGTGCTGTTCAGCTAACACGGTGTTATAATGATTTGCCACCGGCGGTGAACTGCATGCGGAAACACGCCGGAGTCTCACTGCCATTTCTAATTGCATTTCAGTATCTGTCCAGGCCTGGGAAAACTGACACTATCTTAGCTCACATGCAGTCTATGTGTGGCACTGCCTGAATCACGCTTTTAATTCCATACGTACATACATTCATACATACATACATGTGTACATGCATATATACACACATACATACATAGATACATACGTACTTATTCAGTTTTAATTATATCTTTTAAAGAACGAAAAGTTATTCTTTAAAATATTCATGGCGATGTATTACTGCTACACTATTTCTCTGCATGTTGTTGCGCATACAGGGAAGATGTTCAAAGAGTTACACTAATTGTAAGAACACAATAATGTCATGTTGAGACTGTTTCGAGTTAACAACGGTGCATGATGAACTAAGATTCTAATCGCTCACCAAAACTGAATTGTCACAAATTTACCATCACACACTTTTTATTCATCTTCCAATCCGAATTGAAAGATTTGCGCACATAATCGGCCGAACAATCATCATCACCTTTTTGTAGTCGCATTGCTGGGGGAGATTTTAGTATTTTGTATAGTCCTAAAGTTTGGATTTAAAATGAACACTTCGAGTTGTGAATCCACTGTTAGATAAAATTGACTAACCCATGTTTACTTTCGGAACCACACAAACAAATATGAAGGGTGAAATACAGACTGAATTAGTTAACGTTATCTGTTCACATTTCTGATACACAAGAGTTACACCACAATGGTTCGTAACTCATAACTCTTTACTCGTGGTGTGTGTATGTGATGGAAATGTATGTAGATGATTTTTGTTCAAGCTGGCGAGTTTAACCAATCAGCATGTGAGTGCCCACATGCCATTAAACAGGTTAGTCGTACCAGCCTTATCCAACAGTGACATACAAGTTCAAACTTTGTTCATTATTACTTCATTATTTATCCTTGTTTTCTCTAACCCTAGGTAGCCTCAAAATGTTGCATCCATGGGAAATTTCACCTGACTGCCTCACATCGTTTAGCTCGTTGTTTTAATTTTAATTACTTATAGCTTCCAATTTCCCGGTTAAAGTTCGAGCAATCTTCTCACCTGGAAGCAATGTGTGGAGTTTTCAAATATGAAATATGAAATTTTCGTAGAATTATAACGTTTATTCATTATTTTGTCTTCATTGTTTATTCGTCCCAACGTAGGTGCATACTAACAGCTCACACAAGGCTTCTAATCTAACCGCACTCTCTCGTCCATCAGGAACACAGTGTGAGTTCACTTATATTTCCCATTCGATTGTTTGTTTCTTCAATGCGTTCGACTGGCTTCTAATATTTTGTTGATGATTGAAAAATAATCTGTCACTTGGTAGATTGTGTCTCATTAAAGAGCCATCACCTTTTAATTTGTAAATATTTATCGAATAATATTGAGGGATTTGAGCACTACCGGTTAGGTGGAATCGTTCTGTTTTAAGTTATTCGTTGTCCATCTAGCATCCTGCTACGGTGATGATAATCGGTTTTCATCCGCACTGGTTAATCGTGAAATTTAATTCAATTATTTTTCAGTATTTTCCACGAATTTATGAGCCTCTAGAAGTGTATAACAAATCACAGTCTGACCATCTCTTCTTTCATTGACTTATAAATTGGGCTCCACTTTCGCATTCAAATGCCGTTAACACTGTTTTCCATCTTCAACTTTAGCTTGTGATTTCATTTTAGCCTTGCTCTACGGTTTACTAGCTACCACAGTGGTCAATTTAGCTGCTCTGATCGGTTCAATTTTTACTCCCGCTCATCGATTCTCGTGGTATCCGGTTCTGATATCGTTCATGGTGGCGACTGCTGTTGGCTCTCTTTTCTCCACAGCTATCCTCGTTCTAATTCCAGAGGTAACTTTCTTATCGCTTCTTTTCGTTTTATTTTTTCTTTCACAGCTTTGCTGTTTTAGTATATTGCTATATATATATATATATATATGTGTGTATAAGGTTATTCAGTATTGCTATTGGCTATTGCCAGCGTGCTGCTCTTATATGTACCGAGGGTGCAAGCTGATCTAGTGCGGAAAACATTCGTGAATTTACAGCAATATATTAAGACAGCAAAGCTGTGAAGGAATATATATATATATATATATATATATATATTACTATTATCTTATATGATATAATAGGATATTTATCTCTAATCTATATCTTATCTCTATATATCTATATCATCTATATCTCTATATATATATCTCTATTCTATATCTATATATATATTATATATAGTATATTGCATCCTTGTGCGGTGATATCCGCTAGACCTAGTAAATTTATTCACGTCCAAAATAACTTAAAATATCCAGGGTTGTAAGATCGTGCTCCGTCTGTTTGCGTGTTTGCATTATTTGTTCCGCGTGTGTTTCGTATGTGAAATTCTCCGAGCTCGATAAAAAGGCGATGAACTTAACCACTAATTATCCTTGAACTGAGCATAACGTTATGAAAACCATCGCGTTATTTACGGTCGGCTCATGCTTCCACTTCTCCGCAGTTCATATTGTGCACCTCTAGTGCTCAAGAGATAACGTGTCTCATGCAAATAGGAAATTGAGAATTGACTGTAATTTCATGAACTCGAGTTGATTGACAATAACCATAGTCTGTTGACTGAAAATTGTCGCGA
>JACCGJ010000012.1:28557-83328 GCA_013407085.1 Atriophallophorus winterbourni
TACTACTACTACTACTACTACTACTACTACTACTACTACTACTACTACTACTACTACTACTACTACTACTACTACTACTACTACTACTACTACTACTACTACTACTACGACTACTACTACTACGACTACTACTACTACGACTACTACGACTACTACTACTACTACTACTACTCCTACTACTACTACTACTCCTACTACTACTACTACTACTACTACTACTACTACTACTACTACTACTACTACTACTACTACTACTACTACTACTACTACTACTACTACCACCACCACTACTACTTACTTTTGAATAAGGCTGGCACAACCAACCTATTCAATTACAAGTGCCCACACGTGTGAATGGGGTTAAGCCCATAAGCTTAAAAAATCTGTATTTGCATACATTTTCACCGGTGTTCCGTTCACTGGTTTCGCCTTGCCCTGCTCGGAATTGTTTGTATAACTCTATAAACTTTAAGAAAACTTCGTGGAAATCGGTGTTAGATCTTTCAAATAATGGCCATCATCAGGAATCTTTCATGAATCATACCAGATCACAGATATTACCTTTGACCTTGGTGAACTCTTCAATCCCGCTGCTCAATCGATTTATGCTTTTTTGCTGAACTCACCACCTGCCTGTATGAAAGTGATTCACATTTATAATAATTTCGTTCGTTTTCAAATTTCTCGGTTTTACGCCACCCGTACCCTTCGCTCATTCACATAGGCACTGGGCTTGGTCAGCAATCCCAAAGACGAACATGACTACGAATGGATCTCAGTTACGGTGTGTGCAGGAGCTTTTAGTTTTTTTGTTTTGGAATTCCTCCTGCGCCGCCTTCGTACTTGCCTCAATGTAAGTTTTTACGTTTTTACTGTAAGCACTTTACTACTAATCCTGTTGAGCAACAGCTACCATTTCGAGGTTGTATTTTCAATTGTGTTTCTTTTCGATCGCGTCACAGAACATGGTGAGCTCAGGCTAGTCAACGACATTTCATCTTGTTGAAAGAAAGGCGCCACAATTGGTGCTCCTGATTGTATGATACTTGATTGATTTCTGATTCGTTGCGACTTGCTATATATCGTTGGCCCTTGATTATTTGCTTATCGTTTTCTTAAGCGTGTTGAATCTGAGAGTGTTTATTTATTGGGTGTCATTACAAAACTTTGAGGCTTTTCACATCACGTTCAAATCACCCCGTTTCCTTGTCTAGTTGTGCCATGCGGCGCTTCTATCTACAGATGTATACACGCTGTATTGTCTTCCTCAACAATAAGCTGCTCTATTTTGTTTTCTCAGTATTCTGCCCCTGGTCGAATGTACGAGCAATGTGCGTGGTGTTATTTACAGGGTTTTCATTTGTTCTTCGTTATTTTATTGTATCATTTGCATTATTCCACAGCTGATATTATATGAGAAGTCGCGTACTTATTCCAGAACTTGGGCTTATCGTGATATGTCGAATTGAAAGCTGCAAACAGGATATCTTGTTTATAGGGCTATACTGGTTCACAAAACCTGATTAAGTGTTTACTTATTTGATACCTACGGCCCTTAACGTGGCAGTCTTTACTTCTGATTCCGTCACTATCCACCCCTTCCGATGTATCTAATTGTTTCTTTGTCTTGGTTGCATGTCAATTGAACACAATGCTGGTTACCAATGCTGTCTTTGAGTCGATTTGATTTTTTTCAACTCATAACAAAAATAACAAACCAGCTACATCCAGATAAGTTGTTACTTCCACAATGCACACAAACCTTCATTTTTCTGATGTTTAATTACCTATTCAAATTGACAATTATTCATGTGGTCTTTCTGCAATCAGACTGTGCTTTCCGTATCTAGAAATCATTCGTTGTATTTTTCTACTATAATTTATATCAAAATTGGTTTGATCAATTGTATAATTCTGTTCACCTGATGGATGATTATATTTACTCGTCAGAGTCGATTTGCTCCATCCCAATCCATTCCTGTCAGGCTGACGACAAATGCCACAAATTAATTGATTTCCTGCATGTTTTCTCGCATTGCTTCGCTTCAGAGCTAATTCCGCGTTTTTTTCTCATTTCAGTTCCTTACCAATCGGGTATGTTTCGCGTCTGTATCTTATTTTGACGTTAATTTTATGCTTGTATCACAGAATATATATATATATATATATATATATGTTATTGTATTGCAGTGAATGATATCATGCAGCGTTTCTATAACCAAATTCATAGAACCACCTTTTCAATGATTTTTCATGCACAATTTTTGGTTGGGAAATCATGGTCATCACTATTGCTGTTTGCTTTTTATTGGTTGACTGTCTACATTTATTGATTGTTTGTCACATTAATGGAACAAAAATGCTCGCCATTTCAAGCGAGGATGATTTCCTTTCTGCTTCCGTTAATCATCCTACACATCATGCAAGTAAAATTAACTAAACTTCCGGTCATGTTGCTCATGTGTTTTGTTCGAAAATTTCTAGCTCAATTAAATGTTATATTGACGTATAGAATGCAAAACATGAATGAACTCCTTGTCTCTAGGATATTCAATATGACTATTTAAATAATCTGACTGACTACCCGTCAAAAACCGCGTGGATTATCTGCTAATGTTTAAAATGATTTTAGGTTTTGATATTGAAGCGAATACTTGTAGCTCAGGGATTGGATGTTGTGTGTTTGCTGAACTGGCATTGTAACAGTAGGACGTTTCGTCACCAAGCTAGACGACATCGTCAGCTGAGCTTCTTGCGAAGTGTTCATACCCGTCGTATTTTCTGATTTTATACGCTGGTCGTTCTGTTTAGTTCCTCGTCATTAGTTGTTCTCAAGGTCACGCGGCTTAATGTTCGGTTCCTGATTGGCACATACATGTCGTCCAATTGAACGTGTTGATTCAATGACTGCGTTGTGGAATGCCACACCTTGAGGAATTCCCGTCCCTTTCTAATGACTCTGGTTCCATTCCAGTTGACTTCGTGTCCATTTTAGTCATCGTGAATTGATAGTAACGATTTGTAATCGTGCCTCCTTACCGCTGATTGGTGTTCACTCAGTCTGGTACCCAGCCTCCTTCCAGTTTGTCCCACGTAATGCATCTCGCAATCCTCTCATGAGATTTTGTAGACCACGTTTGTTTTGTCTTCTTCTTTCAAGCCATCTTTCAATTTGCACAGCTGATTGCGGAGTGTTCGCGTAGGTCTGTGTGCATCATTGATTCCGGGTGGTCGTAGTACTCTTGCAGCGATTTCTGAAACATTCTCAATGTATGGTAAAGGTTTCCTGAATTGTGCGTTTGTTTGCTACATAGGCAAGCTTCTTGGCGATTTGTATCTTAGTAACCGTTTTGCTTCAGGACCTTGAAAAGGTGTCTTTCTTCCTTTACCAACGTTTCAGACGAGTTGCAGTGCGTCTGCGCTCGGTTGAACAGCGTTCGTACGCAGCTCATTTTGTGTGCAATCGGATGCTTGCTTTTGAATTTTAGGATTCGGTCCGTATGTGTGTGCTTCCGGTAGACACTAGTTTGGAGGGATCCTGTGTCGGTTTTCCATAGACGAACTGTCACAGCCTCAATGCATTAATCTAATACACGGTTATAGATGGAAGCCAGTCTTAATCAGATGAGGACAACCAATATTTGGATAACTGATCACACAATGCTAATCAATCACATCCCAGGCATTACATGCTACAATCGGTTTCCCGATGTTTTTGTCATCACGTAAATCAGTGAGAATAGTTTCAGTGAGCATTGAGCAAATAATAAACAATTTTATACTTGGTAGCCACTATAAATTATTCATTCGAATTATTTTTGGGTAAGAATGCCTCATGTTTACCTGCTAGGCATTGTTTATCGACTTACCGCTTCCCATAACTGCATTGAACTTGCTACGTTGCAATATATTTTGTCCAATATAAGATAATATTTTTGTCATTTCTGTGTATGATCGTTAATTCCGCTCCTCTGGTAACACGCGATTCGGAATCATTATGTTCTGCATTGTAGTCGTTTTACAAAGGCCGTCACAATGATTCCAACGCTAAGGGTAAATTACCAAATCACGATCAACCTAATCAAAACCTCTCCACCTGATAACCGCAAACAGTCCGGTAACGGTGGCTTGAAGTTTGTGGCAAACGGACATGTTCCATCATCTTGAAAATGAAGACCACATACCGCCTTTGTTTCGAAATAGAACATTTATTTATTTAAAACTTGCAAATTCATACATTCTTGAATAAATCTTTGCGATATATTTGAGAGTGATTCAATCTATTGTACATTCTTGTTTTGAATAGCTTGTGCTCTAGCAGAGTAGTAGAAATTCTTTGGAGGTGCTTTCGAGCACAGATTTCCATCCCAATTATCCACAACACTTTCGCACATTTTCCTTGTTGCATTGCTTTCCTGAAGCATTTCTTTTACACCATAATTGAAAGCTACATCACATTTTCAAGGAATTATATTTATCATTCAACAGCGTTCAACCCGCCAATCACACTTGTCGTTAAACGAGTGCCTACCAGGAACATGCAATTTGGTAAATTCCTACGAAATGAACCACAATGTTATTGGGGATATGGATGCTCGGTCTCCATCGATGATCGTTGTCAACGGTGGAGTAGATGGACACGGAGCACCAAGAATGATGGAACGCTCGAAAAATGATTCCGTTGGGGTTGGTCACTTTGTATACGTCTCCAGATTTCGCGTTGTGAATGCCGTGTATCTTCGTAATTACAGCCTTGTGATACTTGGCGTTCTGAAAGCCCATGTGCTCAAATAAACCCTTAAATCTTTAGCTTAAGCCTCATCCCGTAATTTGCTATCATTTATTTCGCGGTTACACGCCTGTTTCATAAACGATCCCCTATGCCACCTAACTTTGCTGACTATTATTAGTTTCGTGTAAATTTTAAGGCACGGTTGCAGTAATTCTATACGGTGCAAGTAAGACTGGGCTCGATTGATTTGCAACCGCTAACGAACCGGAAACGGAAACACGTTGTGGTCTCCGTTTCCTTTTTCCTTAATAGCTGTCTATACATGGACAACCTGACAGTAACTGTCCACGTACCGTCTTTAACTGTGTTGCACTTTGCCTGAATTCAAGCTTGAGATTTTATCATAATCAACAACAACACAATTTTACCCTTTTTGTGCTTTTTTACAACGTCACTTACTCGATTGACTTAGATTAACTTGATTGATCACTGATGTGATCACCTGTTGATATGGTATGGTATGCGAGCACAAGCCTGATCCAGGCAAAGTGCTGCACATGGGCGAATATACTGTCAGGTTTCCCAGGCCTCAACAGTTATGAGGAAAAATAAAGAACACCTGTTGTTAGATATCTGCGACACCGTGATTCTGTCTGAAAGGGTCTTGTATTTTTCAGCACACGTCTCCGCGTGAGCCCACAGAGGTAATCACGTTATGTGGACCTAATACTTGTCGACGGATTGCTGGTCTGGATCCCGTGGTGTGGATGATCGTGATTGGCGATGGAATGCACAATCTAATGGATGGTCTCTCCATGGGGGCTGGATTCGCCAGAGATTTGCGCCTCGGCTTCAGTCTTAGCTTGGCCATCTTGTGCGAAGAGCTTCCACATGAATTGGGTCAGTTCGCTGTTTTCACCTTCTTCTCTTTTGCAAATATTTGTTTTATTTGAACAATGCACTTTCGTTAAATGTTTGACTTTAAAATCACCTACAACGTGTTCACAAATGGAATCACAGCGCAATTTCTGTTCAAGCATGTAGACGCTTATGAATCACCAGTATTTGTTTTGGGATATAATTGAGGGCAATGCAAGCGGTAACAAATATGAGCAGCGCAGAGACGCGTATGAATCACCCGTTGTTCTGTTTTGGTGTGTAATTTGGTGCAATGTGAGCAAGAACAACAAATATTAACAAAATTGTTTGTTACATATCTTCCGGACTGGCAAATTGAAAAACTTATTTCTTCATTGGATTATCGATATGATTTCCAGGTGTATCTTTCTGCTCTATCAGTTGTGTATTGAAGTCATGATGATAAATTACGGAGTTCACATGACGCGACAAATTATTATTATTATTATTATTATTATTATCACACAAGTCTTTACGGACGGTGTGCCAACAAGTATACCATGAAGAAGGTACTTGATGAAAGAAAAAAGGGGTTTTTTTGTCTATCTGTTTACACATGCCGTTTTTGCTCTTTTTTTGTCTTTTTTGGAATAAGGGAGGGGGGAGGGTCACTGATAAACGGGAACACAAGCATCCTCTTAGTAGTCTCACTGTCATCAATAAGCCACTGCGCCTCGAAAACCAGCTATGAGAAACAATACTGTACGTGCCCTAAAAGTATTCAATACTTTCGGGTGAGCAGTTTACTCCATGTCAGAACAATTTTTATCACGCATGCTCATTTACACCGGAAACCTTCTTCATCCTTTCATGCACTCCAACAGTGAATAGCTCGGCGATCGTCAACGCAAACGAACTCTGATTACGCAACTCTCCATGTGGTTAAATTACTCATTTTTTCAGTATGGCAACTTGCGTTACGCAATCGTCGTCGCCCCATAAATTAAGTACACCCGGGTGTTTTGAGGTAATCTTGACGTTCGAAAGCTATTCTCGTGAATCAAGGTTTTCAAACATGTCCGAAACCGAAAGAATTATCGTTATTATGCAAATAAGCCCTGGCAACATTCTGGCATGGCGATTTTTCTGTAAAGTTTTGCCACGAATATGTGTCGATTGCCAGATGTAACAGAAATATTTCGATCAATCTCTACTGGACCTAGTAATAAGCAGATTGCTGTAGGTGTTAAGAATGCTAGGCGGAATAGTCGAGCCGAATTTTTTCAGGGCTTCTTTGGGTTTTCACCGTTTGAATAATTGCGTTATGTAATGTGTATTGTATTATAGTGTTTCATTATCGTGTTGCCTCTTCATGTTCATGCTCTTCGCGAAAATGGTGACATTGAGCTTCATTTAAGATTTCACGGTTCATGCCATTACCTGATTGAAAATAAACGCTCACCTTCTTGGCCGCATTGACCTTACTTTTACCAACACGTAAGCTATACGTAGTCAATAACGTGAATTTTGGATTGAGTTTACTTGACCTTTCTCTCTCCCTCTTTGTGTACTTTCAGGCGATATCGCTATCATGCTTCGCTCTGGTCTTTCTGTTGGTATGGCGGTGCTCTTCAATCTCATCTCTGCATTTACTGCCTATATCGGTTTCTTCTTGGGATTATATCTGGGAGAGCTCAAAGATGCTGCCTCGTACATTTTCGCAATCACTGCTGGATTCTTTTTGTATATTTCTCTGACTGATATGGTGAGTGAAAGAAATGTTTTAGTCAATTGTTAGCGTAATTTCTATTTGATTTTGATACGTTCACATTTACGCTGTGAACACGTTTATTTGGTTGTACTTTTGTTGTCTAACAAGGTACATCAATTCGCTCAACTGATCTGTCACAAATTTATAAAGCTATTACGTCTCGAACAAACGATTCTTTCTATTTTGTACACAGTACATTAGAACATCGTCTATCTGAATTTTATGTTTAGATTTTACCGAGCATCTTTAACTATTTGTTGGCATTGAGCGTTTGATTCCAGAAAATCAAAGCAGATCCACCAGATTTTGTTTTCAACCTAACTCAAATCATTGGGTGTTTTTTACCTTTACGAGTGAATATGCGATCGATTTATTGTGGCTTGACTGTGCTTACCAACTGTTTGCGTTTAAGTAAATGAAATACTTGATTTGCATACTCTCGTGCCTCGAGGAAACTTGTATGGTATGGTATGAAATGCACAAGACTGATCCAGGCAAAGTGCCGCACAGTCAGAGACTGCACATGGGCTAAGATACTTTCAAGTTGCCTAGGCCTAGACAGATATGATGTAAGGAATAGAAATGGTAGTGAGACTCCAGCGTCTTTCAGCATACAGCTTACTAATGTTGGCCAATCAATGTAGCACGATGTTAGCCGCGCAGCACAGAAATGCTGCACGATTGCACATCCATGCACGAGGAAACTTGTGCCTCCAATTTTCTTTGAATTTCGTATTGCGTAAGGAGCAAATCCAGCCATTTTCTCCATCTAGCATGTATGCTAAAGTCCCCGGCGCATACGTGTCTTTCCCATTGTTCTCTAGCAAATCACATGTCCAGAGTCATGCAAAGAGCCACACACTGTACTGCTGCAGATGGTGAAATACCATCAGGTTGCAGCATTGACAGTGAGACTACAGCGTGTACTCTGTAGCAAATCCCTCATGGGTGTCAAACTGTTTAGCGAGATGATAGCCGGGCCTGGACACGACAAAATTGCATGTCCTTTCAGATTTACCTCAGGTTCTTTAACACCTTAACAAAGTAATCGTGGTATACTAACCTCGATATTTTTCTATGTTACTGCGCATTCCATTTGGTGAAGCATTTAAATATTGCTGCCCATTGATTCGAGCAAATCGGTCTTCATAAACACTTTCTTTTGTAGCAGTGTTGGAAGCCTCAATCAAACTTGATTTGTACAGCGTTCACTTCCGGTAACTACATCAATACATGAGTATGCGCAGTTTGGATTTTGTTGTTTACTTATTGGTGGAAATTTATTTACGTATGGTGGCGCGTGATTTTTCACGAAACCCGTACGCGATAAATCCGGTACATGGCACTTTAATTCCCATAAAACTTTTACAAGGCACACCTGAATGGTATTAAATCGTTATTGAATGTATGGGAATGAGACGTGGGCACTCATAAACGTTTCTAGTCTATAGATTCCATCAGTAATCCGAAGCTAATTTTACATAATATTTACTTAATCTCGTGCTATTTTGTTGAAATTTATGTATTTCTAAGTTGATTCGCCAATGTGTTCTTTGCGCAGACTGAGCATGATTTTTCCACGTAATAAACAACTCAAACGGTCACAGTAAAATGCTTCAGATAGTTGATTCAGTCATAAAATGCTCACAGACTTTGGTGCTAATAACTCAGCCTTGTTTTGTGCAATATTGCTAATGCCAAGTTCACAGCATAGCATGCATTTATGTTCACCATTCGATTGAAGTTTCGATCTGTTTCAGGACACACGTGTCTAATCGCATGCCAACTGTGCGGCAGTAACCGGGTGCTCGTTCAGTTTTGCGCAACTATGTCATGGTTAACCGTAGTGCCACGCATGTTTAGCATCCCGCTGACTCTGTGTGCGCGCGTGTGTGAACGGTGATATTGGTCACTCATGTTGACTGTGCCGATTTTCGAAAATTAAGCAGACACTAAACTCGGGTCATGAGCACGCGATCAGCGTTGAAACACTTTTGAAATTTAATGTTCTTTCTCGATCCTGTTCACACCAGTAACAAGGGGCGCATGGTTGACGCGGTTGTTTTAACGATGCGTGTAAATAGTCCTAAATAGATACTAGACCAAACCAAACCTGCTCATTTCTTGGTGTTGGTTTATTACTATCATTAGTTGATGTTTGATGACGGTAATCATACACAATATAAAAGCCTCTAATCACACTGATATTGGAAGGAGTGCTGACTCGATTCATGTCCAGACTCCTAGCTTCATTTTCTAATTGTCAATAATTATACTTTTGCTTTCTTGGCTTTCTATGTTAACATTTTTTGTTTGTTTAAGCTTCCTGAAATGCGGAAAACGGAAGACGAAAGGTTGCTACTCAATGGCAGTGCAGTCGGATTGTTCTTTGTTCATGCGTTCGGTCTCCTGTTCGGTTTCGGATGCATTCTTGCCGTCACGTTACTTAGTGAATTCATTTCGTTGTGAAGAATTCCCGTTGCAACCCTAATTTTCTATCTATTCGAAATCTTAGAGGAACTCGATCTCAGTTTTATCTTCCAGACGTGTATTCGATTGTTTTATATTTGTCACACTTGTTCACATGAAAGCGAAATTTCATACTTTCATCATGTTTTCAAAGTCTTCTTTTTGTATACAGTGGTTCGTTGTGCGAAACTTATTTTACACTCTTCACAGGCGAAACTTGCAGAACACTATCACAATTTCATTGCTGATTAAAGTCTATCTTGCTGTGTCATCCTGTTAATGATAGTAAAGTGCGAGGGATGTTAGAAAAAACAAAACCTGAGCGTTCTTGTGTGCTACTTTTCACCAGCATTTGGCTCGGTTTATGACAAAACAGGATGGGCGTTGGGTACAGACCTTTGTAACGGCTATGTGAACCTTTTCAATCACGGCAGTTTCCATCATCTTTACAATCTCTCTCCATTTCCGTTCAAAGATCATTGAGGTTTATTTCAAATGTGCTCTTTAAAAACTATCGAAAATTACGGCTGGTTCGCCCCGTCATCTAAACCATTTTGGTTTTCGAATTCCATTGGAAAGTCAGCTCGACTGTAGATTCAAGATAGTCTACAGGAAAGCAGCCACCTCGAAAAACCTACCCAAACGATATGTAATACTCGGAGCATTTACTGTTAAAAGTAATTTCGCTTCCGTCAAAGATTACAAATATGGTTAGCAGGTTAAATGATCAGCCAAAAGCTTGCAGAATTCCTAAATTGGCTTACCATAATGATGCGCGAATAGTCCAGCTGCGGTTTCCCAAGCTAAATCGATTCAAGGTTTCAGCATTTTTCACCACTGTCGATTGCTCATTGATGCTAATTTTGTCACCCCAACTTGTGGGAAAACCGCTAGACCCTACGAGTTGAGGAGCACTTGCACTTCACCGCTTACCTGTGTAAAGCGTCGTCTGGAAGCAGGGGTGGAGCATATACAGCTCTTGGCTGCTGAATGCAGACCACACCGCCAGCGTGCATTTGACGCCGATCGGCCGAGTACTACCAATCTCTGTGAGTCTTGCTGGAGAGACTGTTTCTCCCGAATCGGATTGTTTAGTCATTCAAAAAGCTTTGGAACATGAAAAAATCATGGGATTGTGATGTACATCCATGATCGACATCGACCAAAGGAGGCCAACTACAAGAACACAGTATGATTCAAGGCTCACTGAACCTGATCTCAATGTCTCCAGAAACCGTTTATGGAGTGTAATTGCAAGATGTGTGAGCAGAAGACTGAATTACATCGTACCTGTTTATAATTGCGTTATGTAAGCAACCTTCAACGGTATGAACCATGGGGCTTCGATACTACTTATTATATTATTGGCATAGTTATCATTAGTAAGTTTCACTTCTTATTATTATCACCGAAATGTTAACTATGGGCAGCTGATACTTTTTAGAACTATTACTTAAGTGCAAAATGCCGGTTTAAGGTCTAACTGATTCATTGAATCGAATTGCTAGTAGTGACGAAAATAAATCCCCCAGTAGTGTAATTTCAATAATGGGGTGAAATAGATTCGATCTATTAACAGCGTATCTCCATAGGACCCACAGATGCACGAAATATGGGCATCTCTAATAACGCCCGACTGTATCATTCCAATTATCCCGAAATTTCTACTGTCATTTGAGCAGCTTTAACGTTCTTATCGCCATTTTAGAGGAAAAACAATCCGAAACGATTATCTAACGACGAAACTTTTTATTTTTCCTGCATTCCAGTTACTGGATGCAAAGTGGATAGTTTCAACTCAAACACACGACGTTAGGATGTTTTCTCGCCATAGTAACCTCCTCAGAGTTTAAGATTTGGAACTGATCTTGACAATATTTTTGTGTTCGAATGAACATTGAGAAACCCAACAATTTTTCACCCGAGTCGAGTCGGTCGAGTGAGCTTGACCGTCAGATTACACGCAACTAGTTTACTCGACGTTCGAATTGTAGCACGACACATGCCTTCCGACAACTGCGCAACGATTACGTGATGCGAATGCATCTTAAAAAAATCGCGAACGAAATCTTAGTCGCACAGGATTTCGTGGTAAACAAAAGCGAGTTGTGGTGTTTTCTATGATTGCATTCAAAATGACATCAATTAAACGTTCAATGCAAATGCTAGTTTTTTTAACTATAAATAGCATAGTTGTGAATAACAAAACAAGAAGGCACCCTTATTTACTAAGATCCCTTGGTTGTGGTTTTCGCTCAATGTAGTGGCGATACATAGTAATCAAAATCCATCATCATACCTATAATTTTGATCGGGGCTGTAATAATTCAAAATTTGCGATTTGCAAACAAAATGACCGTAACGCGGCATTTTTGACAAGTTGGTTGGAACACCAATCAACGTGAAACACTTCAATAATGTTAAGGACCGCATCAAATAATCTACATTCCCGACAGGGACCAAGACAATTCGGAGTACTTATTCGGCCGTTGATGCCGCTAATCATCCATCTTGCACTGCAATTACGGTGATGCTTTGACATACAATGAAGATTGAACGAAACGCCATTGTAAACCTACCACGAGCCATATTTTCAACGAAATATGAAAAGTACTTTTATGGTGAATTCGCTTAAACTGTTTCATGGCAGGTGGATCCTCATCATACTGTCCCTACCAGATGACGGCAGACAGCACGAAACTGGTCGTGAGGTGTGTGTGATGGGAATGCATGCAAATACGCATTTTCGTTTAATTTTTGTTAGAAATTTCGCTGCTCACAGATCGTGAGAATAAGGAACTCGGCATGACTGACTCACTATAAAGTAGTTTCAATCAACAAGACGGTTTGTTGTTATTTTTCAGACCAAGCATGCTCGTGAAAAATTTTGATACAGCGTCCTGATTCAAATCCGTTATATTTCAAGTGTTAAAACAGTGGTTACAATTGGCACACTATTATTTTTGCAATATACAGCAAAACGCTAACCAGTTTTACGAAATAATTTATTAAATGCATGAACCCAAAATAGAAATACTTGGTAACAAAACGCACGTGAACCCAAGAGAATCGGTATTTATGCTTGAAGCTCAGCAAGGGCACTTTGAATTGTTCCTGTCAATGAAACCAGCTCGGGACTCCTCAAGCAGCAATCATAGAGTTGTGTTAAATATCGCAGGAACCCTGTTGAATGTAGCACTCCTCGTACCTGAACGCACAACGATGAAATAAACAAACGCTAACCAAAACGATTCAACAGAAGTCGCAAATAGTTAGCGATAACTAGCCGAGTTAATTTAGGCTCGCGGGTTAACATCTTCGATATGCAAAACGATTGAAAAACTGAGCAGTATTATTTCCAAAAAATAGTTGCTTAGAGAATTTCGTTTAGACAACGGTTGTGGTATCGACCAGATGTAAACAACAACTTACCCTGAGTGCTTTATGGGTCAGGTAATTGAAGTCATATATACGAATATTTCTTTATCGCTTCTGATTACTTTAAGTCCCGGCACTTTTAGACCGCTTAGTATGAATGTATGCACCGTTAAGAGAGAAGTGCAAATAGATTAAAAAAACGTTCGTTAATTTTGTGTTTATTTGGAAGGTGTATACCCCAATTACCAGTGGAGATCACAACAAGATGATGTTCGAATAGAGTATATGTACGAATGAAAACACAAGCTTGCAGTGGGATGAGATGCTGCCAGGGACTCCAGCGTCTTCCTACACACAACTCATTGTCAGTGGCAAAGCAAACGAACATGACAAGGACTGCATATTTGAGCTAAACTCTTCATTTTTCATGCAACGCAATTGCCAAATGACTTATAACAGGTTTGCCAAAATTTAACATATTACTCAACTTTTTAATAAACAACAGCAAACCATAACACATCTTCATTTCCCAGCTTACCTTTGAGTTACCATTAAGCAGAGATGAAACGCAACTGACACCGATAGTTTTCAATCGATTTTCGCGACTTGACTGACCCTCGGCGAGCAGAAGATCGCGCACACAATCAAGCAGGTTGGTATCTGTTAAAAATAAGAGAGCCGTCATGCTTCGCTGTAAGCTAGCGAATTGCATGAATCGATGTAGATTAACAAACCAATATTACCTCCGGAGAGAATTCTGGTTTGCAGTGAGTGATTGGAACACACGTTGCGGAAAGCGATAGCAGCCATTTCTCTCGAATATCCTTTCAGATAAATAGCGCAACTGTTCAACGACTCGGCAAGTGCTAGAAAAATAAGCATTGTAAATGAAATGTTGTTCAACGTAAGGATGAACGCATTATAGAAAAAAGAAAATTGTTTTCCTAAAACGTAGCTAAAGTTGCCGACATTACTGCTTAATAGCACCATAATTTTTATTGTACTTCTTCGCTTGGATGCTATCAAGAAGTGTTAACACAGTTTTCTATTATTGGTTTTGCCGCTCTAAGTAACAACGGAAACACATTTTCCCTTGCTGTTGACATATCAGCCACTAGTATTTTCGGCAAAGTGCTTTCAAAGTCTTATAATCCAGAGCACAATGGCCTTGCAGTTCAGTACATTTGTACCACATTCTTATAGTGTGCATGTTGTATGTCGTACGAGCGTTGCGATTCTTGTTCCGTGAGAAGACATGACCAAAAGTCTGGAAGCAATAAACAGAACGCGAACACGAATTCGATTGGAACAAATGCTCAATCCTTGCTACCAGTAGAACACGCCGTGCACAAGCATTTCTTGAGGCATGGAATTTACCAACGCAATCTCTTGACAATGCATGCGATTGGACATTGTCTATTGACCAATTAGTTGCCGTTTGTTCTATAAGCGCAACTGCAATGTTACACAAATGATGTCATCTAGTTTGGCCACGGAACGCATCTAACATACTGGTAACTCAACGAACACCTGAAAACGAACATCCAATATCTCAGGTACAAGTTTTTCTGCCAATTAAGAATGCTCGAACAAACTAAGCCATTTTAACGACTACCTAAAAGGTTGTGGCAACGGCTTAGCAACACTTTTGGCAAATCCTAAATAATCAATGTAGTGCTTCGTTCACACCAATCGATTTATATTTTTGTTTATTGTGAAATATAGATCGTACTTCCTAACCGATAAAATGTATAGAACTTTATAAGTTAGATAGAACGCACGCATTTCTTCATCGATCAGTTGTAGTCTCTTACACTTTTAGGACTACATTTTAGTGAGCGCTAAAATCCGGACACTCAAAGATAAGATCAACCAATCAGGGAAAACTAATCTGTTGCTTCGTTACAAAATCGACGAAATGCTCAGAAGTTTGACAACTTGCTTTCTAAGTAAAGATTCTTTTGAAATACAAATCGTTTCGCAACTCAATCAATTTTTTACAGGTTATTGATCAGGACTACTCACAACAAATTCGATAAATTGATTGATTGTGCATTCGATTTCAGCAACGTCAAAAGATGGAAACTGCTTGAAAATATTACAAAAATTTCAATTTTTCACATTTCCTGCTCAATTAAACATTTTCAAGGATTTAAATGAGAAAATAATAATAATAAAATAATGAAAAATATCCCGCGTTAGAATTGCTGACTCTTCAATTCCAAAATCACTTCTTCCGAAATCATTTCAACATTCTGCAGATAATGATGAAATATTCCCGAGCTTCTTGCAGTTTCACATTTTCTTTATTTCGATAGAACACACTATGCACGAAGCTAGAATACATTCGAACAGAAAATGAACGTTTATCAAAAATAACAAGCCAAAAGAGCTGCGAATTTGAATATATTTCAAAGATTCTCGCGCAACACATTCACTCGAAACTGCTTTACATTTTTGGCTTTAATTTTAATACAGCTAACTATTCAGAATATCCCGTTATGGTTTCTTCTTTGATTGTTATTATAATTATTATTGATTTCCGACTTCTCACGGAGTTTACAATCATCTCCAATATGAGTAAACATAATTCGAATTTCGAGATGAACAATGGCTAAACGACCACGAGCTTCCATTAAACTCACATGGACAGTTGAACAAAAGTTGCTGTCCACCCTTGGTGAAGGATAAATTGAGCACAACTTGGAGCCAGCGCTGCAGATGCTGTTGACCACGGCGCGATTTCGACAGTGAACGCACGTCGAGTTCGATGAAACGATGTAACAATTTGCTCTATGAATGTCGGAGAAATAAAGGGGTGAAACTTTTTCACTCGTGCGCACTTTGAACAAACTTACACGCGCACAAAAATTGTTGGAAGGACATAGTTTATGAATTGCATGAATTAAATGAATGAGATTATTCCTAAAATTGAATAAATTCTGATTATTCAGTGGACAAACTTGATATATAATCAGACTGTTTTGCAAAAGAGCGTCATAGATCAGGTCAGCGATTTTAAACTTAGAGTCTTGATATTTAGAAATAAATGCAAATTTGCCGCTCGAAAGGGAATCAGCAAGCAATTTGAATAAATTACAAATACTCTTAATATTAAAGCGTGGAAGTAAATCGTTTTGCGCCAAAAGCTATAAAACTTTAACCACTGACATGTAATGACAAAAGCAACCAACCTTTTGCAAAAACAAACGTGCTTCTGCTGACCACACAAGATTTGCGAGCAACTGAAATATCAAGCGACATGTAACGTCCTGATCTGGAGGAAGTTCGGATCTAACACCAACAGTGACCGCGGTTGAAGAACAAGACTGAACTCCGAAGATGGTATTCAATAAGCGGCACACAGAGAGGATAAGCGAAGACATGCTCGTTGCTGATCCAGGAGTTTCCGGCGTTTTATAACCGAAAGTCGGAGTAGCTGAATGGAAAGCGAGAAGGATAAAGCTACACCAATACTCTGAATTCTGTTTCACCATAAACTTTTAAAGGATGCTTACAGAGATTGCGCGGAAGCTTATCTGTTGATGGTTTCCCAAGTTTGTCGGAGACATTTCTTGAGGTCAGCCCAACCTCGCTAGCAAAAGGAACGGCCAGGTGGGAAGAGGCTTCAGGACAATCGGCCGTCGAGTTGATCATGAGATTGAGCAAAGCGTGCATAATGCGAGTGTCCTGCATGCCAACTGTCCAGCATCGTTGAATAGTCTAAATTCGTGTAAAAGAAATTGTTTAAACAAAACTTTAAGCAACTGATGAATAACGAAAGTCATGAGTAGTCTTGAGATGTCTTCATGTGAAATACTGAAATGGATATTCTTCACTCTAATGAAGTGCTTTGACGAATTGGTGGATCGAAGTCAATCGGCAAAGAACCACCAACCAGCGCACGATGACATTTGAGTTTGATCGCTGTAACACACACATCTCTCTCTCTCTCTATATATATATATATATATATTTCATTGCGACAAGGATTGTTATCAGCATAAAACAGCACTACAAAGTATTATGGAAACACGGTATCCCTGAGACACATTCATGAAAAACCCAACCGTAGCAGAGAAAAGTTCAGGTTGTTTTGCGAATTATGCTCTCGGCGAAACTCTCAAAAGTAATCCAAACTATAAGTCAATTTAACGGATAGAGAAAGCAAATTTTCAGCATCATCAGTTGTACCAAGAATTAGTCAAAAGAAATATGTCTTATGAAATCTAAAATATTTAGTGGACTTATTCGCGCTCGAGCTTGAACTAATAAGTAGCGACTGCTTTTACTTAAAAGAGGAAGGCGTTAACAATCGCCTTCTAGCCTTATGTACTACGTACGGGGAAAACCAGGAATGTAAAAACTAAAAGCATCGTGTGGCACCTAATTTTTAAATTATTGAGAAAATTCAACATGAACAATATTTGAGTGTCGTCCGCAGGCACTGTACACTCAACAATCAGTTCACCACTACTTTTTTGATGAATACTGCATGCAAACGCCAAGGTGTGAATCTCGTGCTAACAATTTGTACCATGAACTGAAAAGATCACGTTGCATGTAAAATAGTAAAGAAGTCGGTAAATTGCGGGGAGGAAATAGTAAGTTATTTTAAGGCAAAGGTATACTGTAGGCTAATAACTCCAGGCATAATGTGGAGTAAGCCAGCATATTTTCTCATTTGAATTGCTCACATCTGGACACGGCATGTGATGAAGGATGGAAATCTTCAATTGGAAATATTCGAGACTTAATATTAAAGTAAGATTGTAAAGGCGCTTCCCTGCTGCAAAGTAAAACAAACCTCTGAAAATCCCAGTTCAATAGCACGTTTCTTGGCCCCGGTGTGCATAAATAGGAGATTACATACGGTTTCCAAGTGAGCTAACAGTTCCTCTGACAAAGTATTCCATTGAGTTATGATGGCTTGGCGACAATCTAGACTATCCTTCGAGCAGGTGTCGAGGTCAGATTTGATGCTTATTGAAGCAAGGCACATGCTCATTTTGGTTTGAATCAATCGGATTTTGGCAAGCAATTCATCGAGCAGACCATCTGGAAACGGGAAAAATTGATTTAAAAATAATTCTCACTTTTGTCGCACCAATGGAATGTACTCACCTTCTAGCGCTACGGATTTAGCGGTTTGCGAAACACCGAGAAGAACGCGCAATACCACCCATAACAGGCGCTGGTACTCACGGAAACGTGGCGAAGATTGTTGGAAGCACGTGGAGCCTCGATCACAATTTGAAGTACTGCGTTCACTTGATAATGCGGACATAATAGATCTAGTGAGCTTGGTCACATGATCGAGCGAGGAATCTAGTGATATCAAGAAGGGATTGCTTGATGCCGGGCGATAATGCGAAACTACGACGGCCAGAAAGTAAAGTCCACTGCAGGCATTTTTCAGGTAAGCTTCTCTAAAATGACACAGAATGGTAAACAATGAGGAATAAACGAATTAAAACTGATGTCATGTTAGACAAACGCAAGTAAAGTTATGTAAATATGTGAATCACCAACGATCAGGGAATAGAATTATACCGGAAAACAACGAGGGACGCAGCACATACCTAAGGGTGGTCGAATACCGATGGTCGGATAGAAGTTTTTGAACTCGATCTACCACTGATTGCAAAATTTCAATAACTGGAACAAGTTGCAATGAGAGGGGCTGCAGCAGCAAACGTATCCGGATATCTGTTTCGTTTTCCTCACTTGGAGGGATGAGTAAAGCGGTGAAGAGCTCAAACAGTTCACTCCAAAACGGAATTAAGATGTTGGTGTGACCTTGAAAGGAAAGTATGAATGCCGAGGTTGAAACAAAGAAGTAGTCAGCTGATGCTAGCTGTAATAAAATAGTTGTTAATCACGTCATATAACTGAATAAGAGCATAATGCTTGTCATAGAATTATTTATTTGTGAGGAAATGTTGAATATGTTTTGCTGGTCAACTTGTTAGTGGATGTGTTAACATTATAATGATGTAAGCACCATATGTTTATGTAATCAAAATATGACTAAAATTTACCGGTTAGACTGAAACTCTGGATCAGTTTCGCGAGGAAGCGAGCATCAGTGGTTAATTGTGCCCGAACTGTAGCATTCAATGTCGCTTGGACCCGAAGAACGCGAACCAAAACGGTAAACGCACCAATCAATTGCTTCGCATTGCCATACCAGAAACGCAAGGCACCTTCTCTTTCGATGCAGTAAGTGCTGGAACCATTGACTTTCAAAACTGCGGCAAGCAGACCTAATGTGCAACATTGAAGTAAATAAATATATGTCGAGAGCAAGTTGCACACAAGATTATCGTATTTACTTACTTGGATCGGCAATGTTCATAAACAAAGAATTAATTTTATGTTTGGCAACTTCGTCGAAAACCTGTTTGGGTACAACACGTAATAATTTCAGCAAAAGGCGTCCGATCGTTGAGAGTAATGTTGGTGGGCATAAACATCCATAGTTAGGAATTGATGGTCCTGATGATGTTAACGTAGTTGAGCCTGTTCGATCACTCGTATGTTGATCGTTCAAGGATGCAGACTGGGAAACGGGAGTAGCCAAAGATGGGTTTGTGTTCGCAACAGAAGCATTCTGAAAGGAAATTGAAATCAGGCGGGAAAACACAACACGTTAATCTTGTAAAAGAATTTCATGAAAGTTAGCGTATACTATCAATAGTTATCAAAGAATTGGCATCGATACAACCCACATCCAGACAGATTACATAAACGGTAACACATGAATAGTAAATCACCCGGCAAAGATGAGAGGATGTGTAATGATGTGTTCCTGATCAACCATTTCAGCTACGTCAATACAAAACTTGGATAGATAACGGGGCGATTCTCACTGACCGAAATTTAATGGTTAACACCGTACTTCACCGGTCTCGAATATATTTATGTTGATTGAAAAACGTATGCAAATGTGAACAAAAGAAAACGAGTCTATTCAGGATTCAAAACCTAATCTACGTATGATCACTGTCTGCTGAACCACGCTCAATTACCATGCGGCCTGAGTTTTTACTTGAAGTGAGAATATGTTTAGAAGGACAGTTCATAAACGGGCATGTAGGGTTTGTGGAAGACAAAACGAAATAAAAATACAGCCCAAAAATTGAGGACACTGTTGTATAGCCTCAGCATAGAGTAATCTATTAACATAGCGTTCCATCCGTACTTTCGGTAAAACGCGTGACTTAAACAAAATATCATACTTTGTAATTAAACAGACACATCGCCCTGTTTCGTGCTATTCATGTTCATCAGGTAAGATCAGGGTGATCAAATTCCGCTTGCTGGGAAACAGTGGAAGAATGGTAAACAAAACTTGAACTTTGAAACGACTAGTATACAAGGTAGACATAACCAAGCTGCTTCCTATACTGCAATACTTGGTGCATACGTGAAAACGGTTAAACGCATGGAACTCAACGAACAATTGTTGCTTTAGTGTAAACAATATAACTTACTCCGAATGAGGCGCTACACAGTTCGGTCACAGACTGGAATGTCAACAGAGGCTGTGGTGTATAACCTGTGAGTAACTGTCGTAAGCGACCAAAAATGCTTTGACTACGTAGCATATGTTGCAGTGCAGGTATTCCGAGCAAATAGAACTGGAAACAGACAGAAAAACCTGTGTTTAGTTAATTGAAGTCATACTGTTTGCTATCAGTATTAAAATTAGCCTAAATACATAAATGGATTATCAACCGAACGAGTTTAGCTTATCACTGCAGCATCGTTTCAATTGGCTGGGTCGTGTATAGGGTGGAAAGCAGTCGTATTTCAAAAATCTATTCAATGGAAAGTTGAAATCAGTAAGTCTAATATTTGAAAAGACTGCACTTGCTGTTCAATGTCAAATATATCTGAAAGTTCTGGACATAGATACTGTGAGTTTTGAAGAACTCTATTTTAACTGCTCATATTTCAGGAAGTGTAAACCGTCTGCTTCAACTGAAGAAGTGCGGGCACTGCTTTTGTTGCTGAACTCCCGAACCAGAATGCTTAGTAACGAGAAACAGTTTGGAGGATGAGATCATGCGCTTGCGAGGAACAAGATTATCCATGATCCATATCGACCGATAGAGGCCTGCAACAATGACGATGAAAACGTAATATATAGCATTGTGGAACTGTGCAGTGTTTTAGCGATGAATGCTAATCACGAGCTTTCGGATGATGTACAAGACACCATCCTCGGGTGCCGAAACGACAGACGACGACACTCGCAAACCCGAAATAATTAGCGTTTCAGAAGAATTGCATGACAACGGTTCGTAGAACGATATTGTCGCAAACCTGAGGAGATGTGCAACGTCAACCGCTATCGAACGATATGCAATTTCGTCATGGTCGGTCAAGCGAGCCCCGCGTGATGAGCGCGTGAATAAACCGGTTGGCTCGAAATCCATTGACAAATCAGAACAAAGTGACAATCTGGACAGACACGTTGAGGTCATTGTCATAGTTATGTGATTTCCGTATAAAAATGTAGACATGTTTTAATATAATGTGATGCTCACATCCCCAGCTCTTACACACCACGACCGATTTCTGGTTGTTTGCCGTCATCAGGTGAAAACAGTAAGATTAGGTTCAGTAAGCCTTGAAACAGTGGTATGAAAGTAAACAAAGATACACTTGAATGACACTGTTAAATAGAGTTTTTACAAAGAACCACGGCTTATTTTGTTATTAGCATTGTGTGTAATGGCCAATTAGCGTTCTCTTGTGTTGTGGGATTTGTGGGTGAGGGTAATTAACGTTAGAAACGTTGACCCCAGAGGAGTATCGGGACACAATCGACTAGTTGGGGTGAAACGCCGGGGATGACATGGTTAATGTTGTGTCAAAGAAGCCTGTGCAAACAACGGAATGGACGTTAGTGAAGGATATGTAGTTGGGCCTCGATTGGCATAACGTAATCCTTCTCCTTAACACTATTACTTTGTATTACTCAATAGGTTAATGTCTACGAGGCCGAAAACGTTATTAGACATAGTGAAACTAAGCACTATGCAAGCATGCAGTGATGCCTCAAATTTGACGTTTCATCAGCTGAAGCCTCAGTCTATCGTGGGCTTTGAAAAAATATCAATGGGGAAAATAAATCGCGGATTTTCGTGGAAGTCAATCGGCGGAAAATATATACATTGAATGCTTAAATACAAAAATAAATGGCAAATACAGTCAAATCTCGTTACTATGCCATCTTTGCTCGGTCCCGACAGGTGGCATAGTAGTGAGATTTGACTGTAATAATTCTAACATTATTACTGTACAGTACACTACTGTACAAGAAGTCTAAAAGTACAATAGAGTACTGTATTATACTGTACATGCACAAAACAGGTTGGGATTGGTTCGTAATGGAATATGAAAGGTTCATGTAGTGTATACGTATTGGGGAGGGTTTATGAAGCTTTAAAATCATGCATAAATACTAAAAAACACCGTACAGTATGTGATTACTATATCGTGGGTAGTTCTGAAACGTAAATGCTGTGATAAACGAAGGAGCACTCTATACAAAATCAAGCCCTAGCAATGTTGGTGGAACGGGATAACTATTATTGACACATTTTAAGTTATTTATGCGAACAAATGGTTGTTAACCAGCTGATAATGTAATTAACTAGCCCCATTCGTGTAAGTACGAAAGACATTATTGAAAGTAGATACACTCTGCAGTGTCTGCGCACATTGTTGTGTAGATACTACAAAACGTCTGCGGAATTGCAAGGAAGAAACACATTACAAAACGTGACTCAGAATATCGGCATGATCTATAGTCTGGTAAGACTAGATATCCCTTTTCAGTAAAAGTAAATTGAGAATGATTAAACACATCAGTACTCACACCAGTAGACGAATCAAAGCAGCACGGGAGAGGTGTCCCACGGGGAACCGGAGCAGTGTTGATCAACCAAGGATTCACTGGAGGAATCGGTGGCAAGGAATCACTCGTTGTTATGTGATCATCAGATTCAAGTAGCTCATCCACCCACGGTTGGATATATTGCAAAAGTTGAGCCAAATTGTCACGGAGCTCCGAGGATTCCAAATCGGAATTAAGCAATTCTCGCAGATCAATTACGCTTGATTCATCACCGCTACTCACGGTTGAGGTTGGCATATCACCAGCAGAAAATGGATTCTCCGGTACGCTTGAGTTGGTCAGAGGCACAGTTTCTGATTCGTATGTAGAATCTCTTACCAGAGGTTGTTCGTTCGCAATTTGAGGACGAGGAAAATCTGGTGATAAGAATAATCCTGAATCTCGAGGACTCATTGGAATTTCTAGCAAACTAGAAAGCAGGCGAATTGCTTGAGTCCAGCATAAGCCAACTTCGTTCATATTCGTTAAGACAGATAAACTGATAGTCCACAAACGACCGCCATTTGAAGGAAGCTTCAAATCACGTGATGCCAACAGTATATGAGTATCCGAGCTGACTGTAGACAGGTAAAACGCCTGTCGCCAAAGTGGAACGGAGCAAATATGACTGAGGATACAAAGAGATAAGGATCGAATCTGCGAGAGGAGAGGGAAAAGCTGGGATTAGCATTAGCACTAGTAGTCATTTGTATGAAAATTTGGTGTAAAATAACAGCCAGTTGTTGTATTTGAATTCAAATCTTTCAGGGTGGGTGATTTTGGGACAACAGAAATTGAGTTCACACTGCTGTCAAAATGAAGTGCAAAACATTGTTCACTATCCTGCAAACCTAAGTAATGCCAATAAATTAAAAAAGGCAGTGTTCCGAACGATTTATTCCACCGAAATCAGGAAGTTATCTTATAAGCAGACTCTACCCGTGATATAAATACGTTCGCCAACAACATGCCAAAGGTATCGATATTGTTCTTACGTCATGATCTTACAAAGTTTAAAACCTCAGCTTCAAGCTAGAAGGAACGAGTGTCCGATTTAACTGATAAATGAAGAACTCACAAGCACCAGACAAGCAGTGCTCGTGGATTGGTGACTGCAATTCCTTGTGGACATTTTTGAAGAGATTATCATCTCCGAAACGTGGATGATAAAAGCAGTTTCCGATAAATATGAGCATGAATCGTCGACGTTAACTACAGGAAGCCGGTGAGAATTAATCGAAGAGCTGGATAGTCACATGTATTTCATATATAGTGTAGTATGAACATCTAAAGAAAGACCATTTCAAAAGTAAACTTGAATTCTCAAGTCAGTAACTTAAATTGCGTAAAGCATATCAAAGTTTGGCAACCTCTACGTCTTATGATTTTTTCCAAAAGTCACGATCAACTAACTCATAGTGACAAGCTGCATGTGTAAGGGTGATGAACACACTGAAGATGTGGATACATTGTAGGTGAGATTGGACGTGGAAACCTTTGTTGACCAAATTATTGTTAGACGCAATGCTGATAATCATAATTTCACCTGTGAGCGTTGAAAAGAAAACTTGATATATCGTCACTCAAACCCAGTGTTACATTCCTTTTGTAAGTGGTAAGCTGTTTTGCTAATAACCATATTTAAGAGTAGCATTTTTCAAGTTTAACACTTTACCAATGTTACAAGGATCACTCGACCTAATAACAGTCTCTCCGGCCGATGAAGACAAAGAGCTAGAAAACGGTTGCGATGTTAAGTGAGGGAATGTGAGTACCGTGATATTTTGGAAATGTGTCTTGATATAAGTTCAGCTATTTATAACCACCAGTGTTTGCATATGATTGGGCATGAAGGTATTCTCAAAAGCCACTTGGTATCTACGGAATGCGCATGGGCGAAAACCAGTCCGTCGTTAACATGGACACCGTGTCAAGGAAAGGGTGGGGGGGGAAAGAGCAGCGATAGATATATTAGAGAAGATAGATAGATAGATAGCATATAGCGTATATATCTATTAGAGTCTCGATCTCTCTATTATGAGTAGATATATATTATATAATCTATCTATATATATATATATATATAATTTATATATATATATATATATATATATATATATATATATATACATGCAGGAACAAATTTGCATGTGATTGAAATAGCTAAACCACACTGATATCTACAGAAAGCGTAAACTTGTGGCTCAGCAGTCGATGGTGGCGTTTCCCGTGATTACGGTCAGTTTATGCGAGCTCCACAAGGACCAAATTCTCATGTGACTAATTGTTTTCGTCTGATATTTGTACACCAATATACGAACGTGTAGCCAGGAGATGAGAGTGACAAGAGAACTATTCAATCATCAATTTACATGAAGCTGACGAAGGGTTTCCAGGCCACGATGAATGAGATAGCGCCAACAGTGTTTCGTTTAAATACATGCGTTAATTAGTAGATGATAATGATAAGTGCACTAGATAGAAAAAAATCCAGATACCCAAGTGAGGGATACACTTTAATACTGGACGCTGTCTGCCCGAAATGACTACTCTGGAGTGAGAAATGCAGATAGGGACGCAAAAATGGGTTACGGCAAGGTTTCTGTAAATCAAAACCATAAAATCACATAAACGCATTAGCATTTGACGTCTGAAACGCGCCGCTGTGTTAGCTAGCAGCGTACAGAATATAATCATGAGTTCGCTCGTCAACCGCGACACCGGTCTGTTGAGGTGATCCACATAAGTGCATGCAGTTGAAATGAATGTATAACTAGATTAGATTCAGCGAAAAAATTGCATCATAATCTAAGGTTTGAAAAGATCATTTTACGATAGGCGGTAATAAAACCTACATGGCAGGCCAACAGGATAAAAACAAATAGCTTTAATTCTTCTCCTGTCAGCCTTTTAAACTATACGTATAATAACAACCAGATCGATGAAAGTTCAGAAGCTGTTAGTAGTATTAACCCGAGTCAATTCAAGTGGAAACAGCAAAGTATATGGTGTAAAACAAGCTAACCCACACCACAGTCTACAAAACGTTTGGGCACCAGAACAAATCTTTTGAAAAAAGCACCTTGGCAAATATCTAATTCTAAAATATGTCGAACAATATACATCAAAGCATCATTTGTTCAAAAATCTGCAGACGTATAAACAAAACTAGTAATTAGCTACATAGTTTTAGATATCGACGAAGCAAGGACATTCCGGCATCATCGAGTTACTACCCGGAGCCTAAAAGATGTATAGCGAATCAAATAATCAGTCTTGACATAAATGGTTGCTTCCTTGTGCTGCTCAGCAATTCCTCAGCTGTCTGTTTTACCTTGACAAAGTACAGATTTACTTGTAAAGTCGATAAACAGTAAACTCGATGTTGTATTAAGTACATCCTACTTGTAGGCGTTGACTAATAGCCAAAAGTGCATGACTAAAAACACCATCACACAGAGTCATCAACATTCTAAGGCAATAACAAGAAGAATACGCATTAGGGTAAATGGGTCAGTCTTATAGGCCCCGGTATTTTAGGTAGCCAAACTAGCGTATAGATGTGGTCCGAAATTTGGCTATAAGTCTCGAAATAAAATTCTCAGGACTACTGAAAATATTAAAGAAAATAATGATAATGATAATTTTAGTGATGACACTTGAACGAATCAATAGCTCTTCAGAATGAGAATGGGGAAAAGCAGCTGCGCATGATATATGTGAAGAGAAATACCTCGGGCACACGATATACCAGGCATCGAAGAAGCCATTCATTACTCGGCCACGATAAAAGCAGGCTCGCATCTAGACCAGCAGGAAGTTCCAGTTGAGAAAAGTTTAAATCCTCTGTCAGGTAGCCAGTAAGGGAACGCTCAGTTGAAATCCGCTCAACAATGTGATTGACTATTATTAGGCAATAGAGTAACGGTCGAACACCCATGAACGAATGGCTAGCTTCTTCACGTCCGGCGTCGAATTGTGCAAGCAAATGCGTCACCAGCAATAGGAACCCAAAAAGCCAGGGTAGGTCGAACTTCGAAATCCATAGGCCGCTAAAGATTACGGTTTTGATGAAAAGCAATAGTAGAAATGGAAGTGACAAAAGACAAAGACGTAAGCTAATGCTAATTGAATTCAGCTCACAACTATCTCGAAAAACGATCCCATTATAAGCTAAACATTATGTCTGTAAGCGCAATAACATCGGGGTAGATGTTGCAGATGACACGACAATCAATTATTGCAATATTTCATAGAGAAGAGAATTTTAGGAACAACCAATGAAACCATTTAATAACAACTCACGAGGAAGTCAAATTGGACAGGACCCCAAGCACCAAGCGTAGCATGACCAGGTCAGAAAACGGATTGGAAACAAATTGTTTCAAGTGAGCCCAAGCCCACTGAATGCATAGCTGAATAAAACTGGGCAGATTTTTCACCGGTGTCCTGATATAAAAAAATGCGCAAGTTATTACATTGTGTGATTTTCGGAAATATACCGGAACAATGCTTACTTTGCAACTGAGATGTATCCGGCTGAATCAAACGGTTGAATAGGGTTCATCAACACGGATAGACGTTGAGTAATGTGCATAAGCAAGTTTGGCATTCGGTTAAACACGAAACGTTTCTTGGCTGAGGACAAACGACGGCTGTCAGTTTCCCCCACGCCGGCGGTGTTCTGGGAGAGACAGTGTGCTAGAGGTCCACGAGAATCCACCAAGTTCTCGATGAGCCAACAGCATAGCTAAGAAGTGGACGATATACATAAATGACGGGATGAATACGGAAAGGTGTGTTTATAAACAAATATACATAGTAGCATTCTCATCAAGCTTACAACCCGAGAGCGGTTTCGTGTTGTATGTACTCAGTAGATAGAGACAGTACGAACAGGATTCGCATATCTTAAAACAGCAGAGTGACGGTAAAAATTTAACCCTGAAGCCAAGGTTGGATAAGGCTGTCGTGACCAACCTGTATAACAACATGTGCAAATGGAATTAAAACAAAATGTTTTGGACATTGTTCAGTCACTAGTTGGTAAGATTCAGAAAAATGCATAGGTAAATTTGCCACTTATTAGGTAACATATCCTTAAACAACAACAACAACAACATATTCTCCAAACATCGCTTAAACAACAATGTCCATCGGATCTAATCGGTGTTAGCTTACACTGTATCCGATGGGAAGACCTGACACGGAGATCTGTTCGGTTGCGACCACAACAGATGTTGCTGGCTCCTTCTGAACTGGTCGGGCAAACAAAGCTACTCAAATGTGCCAGTCTGGAGAACAGTTCATAAACGCCTAATTGCGATCGGTCAAACGGTGGACGGTAGCCCAGGACTTTAAGGCGTGGGACTACAATGGTGATTGTCGGGGGTTCAAATCCCGCCCGAAGCGGAGGATATGCACTGCTGATGATCTCAAATAAGAGCGAAACTCCAGTCCAGTGCTTCCATTATGGACCGTCGTGATCAACTTTGTGAATAGTTCGATGGGCTTGGCACGGATGAGTAGTCACTAATATATCCTTGAGGTCTACAAATACCAAGCGAAGTGTTCCGCCTTTCTTACATATCAGCCGTATTGCTCCCCCATTTGAGACTTAAACTATCGCTTCAGCAAACCCTTCGAACTCGGGTATACATACCGTGAATCGCCAGCTTTTCTCTGTTTTTATGCGATACATTTCACTCGGTTTAACAATATTCTTTGGGTATCCATGGTCTATAAGTCACCGAATAGCTTCTTGTTGAGCACATTTAGTTTCTAGCTCGTCGCTAAGAAGATGGCCGACGCTATTGATCATTCGATCGGTCGCATACATTTACCATCAAACTTTACCTCCGTTTTTATTTCCATCCCTCATCTTCATGCAATTATTTTGATGTCCACATTCTTTCGTTCCTCTTTCCATTAATTTCTCATATTCATCTTTATTCGCCTTGCAATCACACATTTTGTTTTGTAATTTGAAACACTGAAAAAATTCGATATTGAACTCTTTCATACGAAGGTTTCACTGCACACAAACATAATTTCAGATAATTGAATGTCGTTTCATTGTTAACGAAAACATGTCAAGATTGTTTACGTTTGGTCGCATGACGATTGCGAGGCTTCTAGCTGTTCACCACCCACCCACCACGATCATCATGGCCGCTCGTGAATCGCTTCATTTTGCGAAATTGACGCCCTCATGTGAACGCGATTAAGGAATCTTACTCCTTAAGTTAGAACCGTATTAGTCGCATTTTCTCGAACATCAACTACCTTGATTTTCCATTCGTCCGCAAGGCCAACGCAGGAAATAAATGAAAAATTGAGAAACGAACAGGTATCCTAATAATGAACGCTTGTCTAAAATATCGCAAGCTGCACGACCTTACGGTTTATGGTAATTTCAAAGGACCAAGATTTGGATTTGGCAAAGAAAACACTGCGGAAAGAATAGAGATGGTAGTTAATTTGGCTAGGCAGATTAGAATGAAGATTAAAAGCACTATACACCTGCGTTCAGAAGAGCTACGGATGTGAAATTCGTGACATATTGACGTATGAGAAAAGCGTAAGTAAATGGCGGATATAAATATCAGCAGGGAGGGTATTTTCGAAATGCTTTACCTGATAGGCTGCTTCCCAAGACTGCGCAAACTCGTTATTTCGTTCCACTCAGGCATGAAGGGCTCAGTCCATTTTAACGCTTTCAGTTCAGAAGACTTTGAAATTTGCCGAGGCGTCAAAAAAGGGAGTGTTCTTGCTCCCACGCTGTTCGGCATATTCTTTGCTATTCTTCTGAAGCACGCTTTTCAACCTGAACCGGTTGAGAGCACAAACTAAGGCACGGCTTGGGTCAATCCGTGATCTGCTGTTTGCCGACGATGTAGCCTTTATTGCTCACTGCCAAGAACACCACCAGTCGCTAATATATATATATATATATATATATATATATATATATATATATACCCACAACATGAAAAACCTGAACACATCTATGCTAATGTAGAATATCAACCAATGGAGTATAAACAGCTTCTCACTTGCAACGGAGGGCCATGTAGATTTGACATTGACGTTTGTCGAAGTAATCCGATTCGCTCGATCGTTTGCACGAGCGAGTATAGTAGGTTATAATCAGCGGAACACGAAGGCAGTGTGGAGAAAAATCGATCGAGCTGACAATAGATCCACCAATAAGGTGATGTCACACCGAGTTTGGCGTAGGTATGCGCATGGGCCTGGAGAGATCGCTCGAATGAACAAAGTGCTGCTTTCAAGGTGGAATGGCTCGAAGCGCAGCGTATCGAGATGAGAGTGAGATTAATACTGATCAAGGGATTTGTTGACATGAGCAAAATTGTATCGTCTACGGTTAACCTTAATTGATCCTTGTACCTATGCAAGAAAAGAATTGGACCGTATTAAGCGGAAGTAACAATGATGGTATTAGATGAAGGTGAATGGGTTATCGGTTAAAATTGCAAAAATTATAAAATAAAATTGTTTAAAGAAAATAGCACAACCAGTCAATTCGACTTACAAGACGTACCTTATTCTACTTTTGTTCGAGTTCAAGGATTTGTTTGTTGTATAAGCGATTTAAAACTTAAGACATACAATCAAACAAAATCAGTACACCAGGAAACGATTAAAAACAGGAATAAATCCTAAAATGTAGAGATATGTACGACAAAAGTCTCATGATATTATACGCATTTAATGAGTGAAGAGAAACTGTGCACAGCATTCGGTTTAAAGGGAAATAGCGAATGAGCTACCGCAGTTAAGGGCTTGGAGTATAGTCTGTCACATGAGAATCATAATAACATTCAAATAGATTGGGATGAGGAAGATTGAAACATGCATTCAATCAAGTTTTGTGGAGGAGTGAAGCAAAAAAGTTAGGCTATATGAAGGATAATAATTATGCAGTGTTCCGCTCACATCGACCAAACCTGAACACCTCAACCCGTTTTAGGAATACACAGGCATTAGATAGAGACCGTAAGTTTATTTTAAGTGATCCATCAAACAATGTTAAAATGGTAAACGAAGTTATACTTTGAAGACATCATTCAATAGGTTTCAGGCAAAGAAAAAATAACGAAGAATATAGGATGACAAAGTGATTCTACCGGAAACATTGAAGACGCTTTGTATATGGCCAACGTAGCGTTCTGCTCACATTCGCCGGATAAAAACCTCTTCTAGCACTCAATTTTAGAATCATTTACTCAAACAACCGAAGATGCTGTCGCTCAAACCGTTCGAATGTAATCATTCCGAAATCCGGAATATTACAAGTTCGCAATTGTCGTCGTCAATCTTTTCGGCACTTCGTACTCTTGTGTTGTGCCGCAAGGTGGAGTACAGTATAGCTTTCGAAATCTAGTGACTAGCACTCATCACCAATGTACTTTGCACCTCCACAGTATGTCCTTCCGTCAAAATCACGAAACACCAAAATGCGAGAACATTTATTGCCACATAGAAACTCAATCTGCATGGTATTTTATAGCCCATGTTGCTTGCATGTAGTGCATTTTATCCATTTTATCATGAAATAAATGAGATATTGTCTACCTCACCAAGTACGCCATAGCGCAGACGACAAACATATCACGAATCAACAAATTGTTACAAATTTCAACGGTATATATTTATAACGGGCTGACTCACAAAGTATGATCGATTCGTTTAGAATCAATAAACCCTTCCACTTTGGGTGATTGACAGTCCAAAGTATGCTGCAACTGTTGCGTAAACTCGTATGCCCCTCCACAGTTTGTTACGCACCAAATGTATCTGAAAGCCCGTCGAATGAGGGCTTGTTGATGAAGAATATTTTGATCAGAGACAGGTTTTCGAAGAAAATCCAGTAGCGAGCTGAGTGAATCGGAAACAGGTCGAGCCTGATCCTCATACTCACATCGGATCAAGTAGGTTGGGCAAGAAAATGGAAGCAAGTACCCGTTAAAGACGATCTCTGGCAAACAGACAGGATTCCTGTTTGTGAAAATAGAGCAGAACTCAAGTCCGTTAATCGAAAACAAAAAGAAAATCATCACCCTAACTAAAATGTGATTATAATCTGTAGATATGTGACACTAAAAAGATTCGCATCAAAGCAACGAGTAAGCAAATAGTCTCTTCAGCCGAAAAACACTCAATGTGTGCACATGGTTCAAAATTGCCCACGGTGGCTTGAGCTTAGGTAAAATGCAAACATATTAATCGCACGGTAAATGCCTAAATAATTTTAATAGATCATGTTTGGCTCGAAGAAAAGGTTCAGCGCTAAATTGAAATTCGAGCTGCTGGAGTGCGATTGGGGCGTTAATTTGAAAACCAAACAACGTGCAAAGTTTGTATGCATTGTGCAAAAGTCGTAATTGCATGCATTTTCATCACACACACATAAGCCGCGACCAATTTCTTGTTGTGTACAGTTTGTTCCTACCAGCCTTCAGAGTTCAAACGTTTTATGCACTGTTTTTAGAGTAATTACAACAAAATCGAGACTGGATTCCGGGGTTCCACAAAAGTTCAACTACAGAGGCAATCTGAACAATGAGATGGATCTAGGATATCTTTTAGTTCGATATGAAACTCATATATTGGGAAACATTAAGAGGCCAGAGCAATTAGCATTGCTTATTGGTGGAAAGAAAACGAAGGTGAATTTACGATGTCTACTAAATAGGTGGTTAAAAGAGAAAGCAATACAGGTAACTTTAAAAAATTGTGCTTGTCATTTTCTGTCGATGTCGACCATGGAGGAACGGTTCAAGCTAGTGATGGAAACATATTCCACGACACGTTACATTCTAATTCGAAAGGAAAAATCCTTCCCACGACGTTCACAGTGATGGACAGAACCCAATCGACAAATAGCGCTTTCCAGATGTTTGCATGATTTAAAAACCAACACCAGAGACACCCGAGATTCCTCAGTTCAATAAACATTGCAACTTGAAAATGCTCAGCTGTCATTCGTTTGTTGTGTGTGTAGCCGATATTTCGCCGCCATTTACTAAGGTATTTAGCAAAATGTGCTAACAGAAATACTTAATACACAGTCAACAATATTTTTTTCAATCGGGGACCTTCCTCATGATTTGCAATTATTTTTTCCAAGATACCATATGTACAAAACTCGAATAAAGGTGGGTGGTTTGGAAATCGTTATGATTTATGAACTTACGTCTCCAGCATTTTAATCACAGAGTCGAACAGGGCTAAGGCGCAGAGATATATGGCGTCGTCACTTGAGGTAGGATAGGTTAAACGAACTGTAATAAACGCATGGATATTAGCGAAAGTGATTGAAAAGCGAATTTGAAAGGGGAATATGCCTAACTAATAACACAGAGCGAAACGGAAACTGCTGAATAAATTGAATAAGTATTAACTCAAAAAAGCATCAACGGGATACTATCCACAACTTAGAAACTGTTCTTTTTAGTGATAGAATAACTGAAGGTTTTCGGCAACTTTTAGCTTCTGAGATAGAAGCTTCCTCAGATCGAGGTTTCTGTACGAACAGGAATCAGGTTGAAATAGTTTTTACCTGAACAGTTCTAAGTTACATGATATAGACCGTATAGATGGAGATAAATTGAGACACGCCATTGAATGATATATTAATCTCTTAACAAACGGTTTCTACAAAATCAAGTGCAACGGTTGCCCCGATATTTATATTGGGAAGACGAGCAGAGAAAGAGAGAGAGAGAATAGAAAAAGAATCGGAAAACAACTCCGCGATTCAAGTGAGTATCAATCGCTGATTCGGAATTATGCGTTGGCTGAACACATTCTGAACACCGGTCACAACGATTCTTAAGAATGCGGACACCGAGGTGAATATCTCCACAAAATGTCATTCGGTTCTGCAGCGGATAAGGATTAATGTGGACGACCCCGAGTACGCACGCAAATTAGTTAAGCAGGCTTATCGGTAAGCGAACGATATTCGCACATTTACAGAAACCAAATAATGAAGGAATTAACACAGTATGCAATGGTGTGTCTCAATTTATCTTCATCTAAGGTCATTTGGGATTCTTCAGGTAAAATACACTTAAACTTGATCCCAGTTCGTATTGAACCTTTTTGTCTGTCGAACATTCTATATCAGAAGCGAAACGTTATCGAAATTCTGCTATTACCGAATGATTAAAAAACTTTATTTTCATGACTCTAGATCTGTGAGACATTAAAGCAAGCAAACAGTGAATCTCGTTGTTCGAGAGCTGCAAGAAAATGCCAACGTTATTTTATCCTAGTCAGGGTAAATGGGTGGAAACTCTTTCGACAGACAGACAGACTCTCGCTCACGAAACTTGCTCTCGATCGTAAAACCACGTATACCACCGCGCTACAAAACTGGTGACCGGGCTATATAACAGGCCATACGAGGAGCGGATTGCAACTCTAAACCTCTTTGACTTTTCGTACCGTCGTCTCAGGGGTGACTTGATTCTGCTATTCAACATTCTGCATACAGTGGATCACCCACGTGAACACCTGTTTCATCGGCAAGTAGCACGTGGCAGCAGACCGCAGGGCTACAAGTTAATTATTCCACATTCCAGACCAAATTGTCGAAGGTTTTTCTTTGCTGTCCGAGATTGTTTTATATGGAACTCTCTGCCCCCACATATCATTTGCGCATCAAGCTTGAACATGTTCAAGGCTGAACTTGACAAGTATATGTTGACCAAATCCAACCTCGCACCTGAATTCACGTGGCGACTTTCCATATTGATAAAACATTTGTGTTGTTTTATGCATTCCCTATATTTTTAATATGTGGTTACTGTAAATTATTTGTTTTTGGACCATTAAAACTTTGAATTACTTGGCGTCGGTGAATGGCGGTCAAGTGAAGACAGGAATGTCAACTATGGAAAGGGATGCTGATGCTCAGAAACTGCATACCACTTATTTGACAACCACAAATAATCCATTTGCAATGCTTATTTGATAGCTTAGGACAAGAGCTCACACCTGACCCCATGGATCTACATGTGTCGCTACACCGCGCAAACGAAAAGGATTTCTGCCCTTTGGGTGTTTACCTGATTCTAGAACTGCACAATAAGCAACCAAATCCGATTTTTGCTTGTTACGTTGTTCGTACTTCTCAAAAATATTCTATGGTTTTTTGTAAAGCTATATGCTTTTTAGACCATCAAAATTCAATTGAATTGAATCTGTCGTGGAAAACGAAAAGAAGCCTTAGAGTCTCACCGTTCATTAACCTGGCGAACGTGATAACTCATACAATTTGCGGTTATTTCATGCTGCAAAGCATGGTCTGACCGCTCGCTACAAACAAAACTTTGATAAAAACATTCTCGTAATGTTAAACAGAGAAATTTAATGATTTTTTCCATTTAAAAGCTTTTGGATTTCATATCAATTACGTGTGCTGGATTGAAATGGGAGAATTTTTCCTAAAACATTTCAAACATTTACAATTTTACACATGCACTCGATAGAAAAGATGAAAAAGCACTTACGGTAAATCAGACTGAACAAAAAATCCAAATTAACAGCTAATTGGTGGCGAATCGCACCATCCCAAGTAGCCGCAAAGCAGAGAACTTTCAAAACAATCGGAAGCAGCGGGTGACTCGAATGTGCAACTGAAATATACGGTGAAGCCACCCGTCTGCTAGCCACTTCATGTGCAGTATCCAACACCAGCTGCAGACAAATATTCAGACCGTCGTTGTCCAGCCACATTTGGAAAGCCTCGTGATCTAGAAGTATTATTGATATGAACATGATTGAATTCTATGTTTATTAAAATGAATATAATTGAGCCGGGAGCTACTTACGTCGGAGTAAAACGATCAACTGTTCACCTGCGGCTTTACGAATAGACATGTCAAGGTCATGATTGGTAAAATTTTGCCAAGTGGATGACCACTCACATTCAACGGACGGATCAATAGCCTCAAGACGGCCTACTTGGTCCAAAAGTATCGGACGACACACGTCCGAAGAACGAGCATTTGGCAGTAGTAAACAATCGGCCAACAGCTCTGCTGGAATGCCGTAGAGCGGTTCCACCGGTGTGCTAGTTTGACGGTCATTCGCTTTTTGAGTGTAGTACTCAGCTTGAGAAATTCCATTGCAACTGGCCCCAGTTACCCAACGGATGTCATTTAGCTCATGGCTAGAGCCATCTATTGGTTTAGTAGAATATGTTTTGTCGGGATTCCAGGAGTGTTTGAACGTCTCCAAAAGTTGCGTCGCGGCAAATCGACGAACATCAACGGATGTATGAAAGAGCAGGCGGAGAAGAGATCGAATTACATTAGAGTCGGTTTTGAACTGGAAAATAAAGACAAAATTAATGGTTAGGAAAAGTGTTTAAATAACAGCAAGGGATTGGTTTTAAATAAAGTTTCTTATTCAAATTGTGCTAAAATCCCCATGCTGCAAATGAATAGCCTTCGAAGTTATAAAAAACACCAGGTATGAGCAGTCACCGCTCAACAATGGTGTAGGAGACCAGCACAATCAGAATCCCATTCAGGTGGAGACCACCCACCTGAGACATGTTACGGAAATGCATTCATAAATTGATACACCATTTATTCGATCTTAAGTACCACGCAATTATTCGTTGATACTCACTTCTTACCAAACAGTATAGAATTGTACACTGTGCCCGCAAAGAATAAACCCTTAAACCCTTATTTGTTCTTACTCATTAAAATTACGACGTACTTTGATTGATCATCACTCCCTCTGACAAGAGCGGGGCCGTGACAGTCCGTATCAGGTCAGTGGGGCCTAAAAGCCGGTGAGTATATCAGATTGCATCACATTGGATCATGAAACTTAGCCGTAAATGACAATCTTGATACAATAAAACGAAATCAAATTCATGGCCAACATTTCATCAACGTCGAACGATAAATCCGGATATTCATTTAAAACAACTCGTTAGTGAGAGTATAAGTGCATACTAAAGCAGAAACGTGCATTTTATGAATAATGGATTGTTGGTGTGTGCGTTAAACCCCAAAATGCTTTGCTTGATGACAACTGTCGATGGTTGACAGAATGTATCGTCGAAGATCCCAATGGTAGATGAATTGAGGTGAATCACTAACCTCAACCGACGTATTTAAATCACATTGTGGAAAAGACTCATTGCCCTTCTGTGTCATTTGTCCAGTACACCATTCTAGAGCGATTCGGCCCAGATCATTGATTTCATTTGGCTCGCTTTTTGAGGCTAGCGGAGCGAGAAAAAAAGTCATCGGAGCGGGCGCGTTTGGTGAATCTGTTTGCGGACCCATAATCAACTGCGTTAGGCTATCCCAACTTGCATTCGGGATGAAATTGTGTGAATCAAGTAGACCAGTCAAAAGCTGTTGGGCAGCAGAAATGATCTGAAAAGCAAATTTGAAACATGCGTCGATAGGAAACATTGGAAATGTTGTTATGAACTTAAAACATTTTTTGATATGCGCAAGTGTCTAGATTACCCGGAATTATTAAACCAATAAGTCGACCGAGATCTGATAGTATATTTTGCAGCTAAAAAGGTAACGCTCACGTGACGCGTGATGCCAACATTATTGGTGCAGAGGTCCAGTAATAATGGATGTGAATCAAACGTTTAATTTCACATTTACACTCTATACAAAACAAAATATAAATCGAACCAAAATTAATTTATAAAGCAAGCTGAATGATAGTAAATATTTATCTATAAATAACAGTGGGGAAATCAGTTACAAACAAGTGATTGGAAAGGGAGCAGTATGGTGAAACAATGGATTCACCGGGCCAATAGAACGCTACTAGCCGTTCGATCAAAAGCCGCAAGAACGATGTTGAAATCTGAAGGAGATTTCTACAGAAATTGTAGCATACACGGCACAGAAACGGAGTTCATAAGAGAAAGGAAAAAGCTTAATTTCAAATAGTTAATAGCTATATAGTAAACCTTCATTATCATCATCATCAGGTAATGCCTAACAGTCAGAATTCCAGTGTCATCAGAACGCTTTCGCGGACTGAGCAAAGGCTGTTGGAAAGGCGTGAAGTTCTGCATATTAAAGAGTATAAGTCAGATAAAAATAGCTTGTAGCAAGGATAACAACCAATTGGCCATCGAAAGTTGAGCTCGACGACAGACGCTGTTACCTGCTTAATTCACAGAATTTTTTACGTGCTGGATACAAAAGGTCAGTAGCAGTCAAATTCAAGGTTCATGGCATGCTAATTGGACCACGCAAAAAAGTTTGGCTCTGTAGCTCTTGCGTAACTCGTAGAATTACTGAAATCACAGTTTTTATCATACAGCATGGTCTCCTGGATATGCGGATAATTTGAGGAGAGATCTCAATACGTCGAAATTGACGAACTACGTTTCTCCTAGTTTTCAACTGTGGAAGGAGTTCTTCAAACTTTAAATCTCTCTCCATTATTCGTTTCAGCATACTTCTCTGCCAGTCCGCAGCCGCCTTCAACGTGTAGTCGCAAATACTCTGATGATGCGGTCACTAGATGTGCAATATCAAGACACAACTATTTAGGTATGCTATCAACTGCTACCACGCATAAAGAAAGATGCTTGATTTAAATCCTGAAAATCGACAGAGCTTGTGTTCACTAAACTTCGTGGCGACAGGCTTGACGCTTTTGTAGCAATCTCCAGGGGTCTAGGATTAAATTAGCATAACTTAGTAGAGAGAAACTTGCCAGGTACCTAGGCGCCAACGTTTCCAATAACTTAACCTTCAATATCATTTTAACTCCGTACTTAATAAAGCACACAGGCTCTAATTTCACGCGTTTCGCCTTCGCGCTCTAGTGACGTCAGGTCTAAAACATTTTCTCACTTTACCCTTCTTTTGTCTTACCTCGTCTTTTGTACTGCTTTCCTGTAATATTTTGTGACTTTAAGATGATGCATTAAATTTAGATCTTGCGCAGGTTGTAACTCGTACGAAAGCATATTGGGAATCGTTATGAAACAACCATTTCTTCTTGTGATCAACTTCGTAATATTTTCACTAAAAATTCCCAACAAATTCACCACGAACTAGCCAAATCTCAATATCATATTGCATTGCGAATCTTATTATATCAGCTATCATTCATTATATTTACCTCAAGATATCTCAACAAAATGATGTGGCAATGTAACAATTTATCGGATAAGGTACGGAAATGTTTCGTTAGTGTCAAAAAACAAACTTGGAATGGACTTATCCGAGAGACCTCATGAACGAATAGACTATAGAAACATGAAAAAAGTGATGGATAACGGCAAAATTGTAGTTTCACGATACTCACGTAGCGTTAAGGATTTTTGGGAAAGGGTTTGGGGTATAACTTATATCCCCAATACGCTCTCAATCATAGATTATACAGCCTGCCTAAAATAAATGAAAATGTCTTTCCCATGAGACCCATGATTGATGGGATCGGATCACAAGCGCTTGAGTTAGAGACATTTGGGTTATTTGTTAAAACCATTAGTTGGTAATACGGCATCGTTCATCAAGAACGCATACGATATTGCAGCGCGCCTAAAGTTGACAACAATCGAGGATGATTGAAAACAGTTATCGCGTTGATATTTTGTAATTGTCTAACGTGTATTTTGTGTATTAATGTACAGCTGAAATTTCGAATATTTTCGAATAAAGATTTTCACTTCTAAAATCGTTAGCCTCGATCAGAGTGCTTTGTTCACCAACGTGGATACGGCGTGTGCTTCGCAAATACAGTCAAATCTTTCAATATCATACCACTTTTGCTCGGTCCTGACAAAATACAATGCTCGATTATTACAAACACGCGATGCCTCCTCCCGACGCCAACAACAAGCGAATCACAACAGGCACAGCAATAACTCTGCAACCCTAGCTCAAACGATCAAGGCACTCAGAAGCGCGAGCAAACAAAGGCACACAGCACAGAGACAACATTTTTTTAAAATGCCCATAACGTCGGCTCAGAAAAGCAAGTGGACCGATTTTACGCGAGCCCTCCGGAAGTGAATGCTTGACAAACCTCGGGATCATCGTCGGATAAGCCACCTTCTATCCATTCACAAATCACTTGAGGGTGGATTATGAAACGCAACGGATTAGGTGGAATGAGCGGATCAGCGACGATACGCGGACTAATGGCATTCTGAAACCAAAAACAGAAAAATACTGAGAATCACGCAATAATAATGCACACAATGATGTAAATTCTGAAGTGTAACACGGATGAGTAGTCACAAATATAAACAACTTATTCTCCAAATATCGCTTAAACAACAATGCCAATCAGATCTAATCGGCGTTAGCTTACACTGTATTCGATGGGAAGACCTGACACGGAGATCTGTTCGGTTGGGCGACCACAATAGATATTGCTGGCTCCTTTTGAACTGGTCGGGCAAACAAAGCTACTCAAATGTGCCAGTCTGGAGAACAGTTCTTAAACGCTTAATTGCGATCGGTCAAACGGTTGACGGTAGCCAAGGTCGTTAAGGCGTAGGACTGCAATGGTGATGGTCGGGGGTTCGAACCCCATCCAAAAGCGGTGGATATACACTGCTGATGAGCTCAAATGAGAACGAAACTCGAGTCCAGTGCTTCCGTTATGGACCGTCGTGATCAACTTTTTGAATAGTTCAATGGTCTTGGCACGGATGAGTAGTCACAAATGTAAACAACTTATTCTCCAAATATCCCTTAACAAAAATGAAAGTTTTTAGGTTGATGGATAATGAAATTTTAATTTTGAGGCAACATCAAGTCGTGAATGGTTGAGTTCTTGCTCATCGTAATCATAAATAACACCACATCAATTCGAAGAAAGGTTGACTGATATTATAGACACAAAGGACCCGGCTGTCGTGAAATGAATAAACCTGAAGAATAAGTACTGGGATTGAACACCATAGGTCACGAAAAACTGTTGAACAATCGCTAGCCTTTGAAAACCAGAACGAAGAGTTAGGATCGCGCAAGGGGATGAATAGATCGAGAAACGACTGATTTGGCAATACCGGTAAGAAATCACGAAACTATGATGTCCAGAAAGATAAAAGGAACATTGATCTGGAGTCGAAACAAGTGGGAAATCCAGCAAGAGATCGAACCAAATGGAAAAACTTGCCGATGGTATATTTCCTACCAGAGGTTAACAGCTGAAATACGTCAATTTCTGTTAGAACAACAAAATTTAAGTACTCAACTCACTAGGAAGTTAAGGCATGTTACCTCTCCTAAATGCGTAGAAAGTTGCCTTCGGCCAAACACATTCAGAATGCAGCAAATAGCGCGGAGTGGATTTAGTTGATTGTCTTAGTCATGGTAGAATACAACCCCGTACCCAACAGATTCATAGGAGTTACGTGAGACTAAAGAAATATAACCGAGAAAAGGCACAGCTTGAATACGCGGATGTGGTCACTTGTAGAGGAACGAGTGGGAAGGCAAACGTGATAGCAAAACGGTGAATTACGCAAACGCATGTGTACGCTGATGAATATAATACTAAATGATGCGTTAACGAACATTTTCAGCACGAAATATCCGAAGTTCCCTGTGGTTTATATGATGCACTAGCCAGGACTGCATGACCGTCAAAAATGTTGAGAATCTTCGAACAAAATTGATAAGCGCGCTATTGAGAAATTGTTAGCAGTAGTGATGAACCGAAAAATATATAATACATGAAGATACAGCGCTAAATATAAGTAATCGTGAACTAGTGAAAGCGGGATCTAGAATAGCTTTTGTACTTGTAAACTGGCAAATTAACAGAACCCGGAATCCGCATAAAATTACACCAAACTCCGGACATGAATAGACCTATAGCATGAATAGAAATGGAGCTCATGAATCATGACGCTTGATGCTTCATGTCGCATTGAAAATATGCCTTAATGTTGTGAAACAGTTGGGTACCTTGTTGATTAAAACAGACATACTAGCTGCACCTCTTCGGATGCACAGCAAGAAAGTGATAGATACAAAAGAAGGCGACGGACTAAATCTAATGTAAGCATTTTAGCTGAGGTTAATATCTGAACTTTTCTGATAAATATGGGCGACGTTTCATTGGTCAGTCCAGCAAGTTTAGAAAGCTTAATGTTGATAACTTCCTGGAATGCAAAAATAGGATACGTCGCACCATGCACAATAAGGAGCATCTTTGGCTAGTCCGAGATTGTACAAGAAAGGTTGCTTTTAACGGAATTCGATGCAAATGAAAACATACTTTGACCAAATCGCGGAGGAAGGTGTAGGTCATTTTCTTAATTTCTTTGTTGGGGTTATTCAAAAGATGAAGTAAGACAACTTGAGCCGACCAAAGTTGATTAGTAGAAAGATCAGGTATTCGTATGCAGCTGAATGATGAATAGAAATAAAGGTTGAGCAACCAGGTAGAAACGATGAAAATGGGCGTAAAATAGCACTTTACGTTTACATGCTATTACAACGTTTATTTAAATGCAACAGTAGTCGCAGAGGGAAGGTAAAGCTAGCTTATCGATTAAATATATTTGTTGATAAAGATTAAATGAAATTGGCGTATATTCAATTATTAGTATTCCGGATCCTGAGGAGTCGTAGGACGAAACAACCGAAAACAAGGTGAGACATTTGGATGACTTGATTAAAACACAAAGGTGGGTGTCAGTAGAACAGACGAGGGATAAACAAGCATCTGTGGACAAACTGTATGTTGCATCAAGTTGGTTGATGTAGAGATTAAGGTTTTGTATAATATCCGTTGAAATAGTCACTTGGAATATCATGCACATGATAATTGAGAAAAAGAGCGAGAAGACAATTTTTGGGCTACCAGAACAAAATGACATGGTTTGGAAACACATATTAATTGATAGACATCCTTTGAATCTTAATCCCTCGAGTGGAGCCTGGAAAGTTAGTCGTTAATGACGAACGGGTCATTATCTTGAGCTCAAGATCCAAAAAATTTTGAAACATAAATGGGGAGCTAAACATGACACATAATTATATTGTTAGGCCAAGTACGTTAAATATGCGAAATTTACCTGATGTTTAAAGGTAGGAAGCCTCGGTAATTTGAGATCATATCTGTTGATTTGTTAACTTTCATTTGAGTTAAAGAAATGGCGGAGTTCATCAGGACAGCATCCAGTCAACATACAAAATTTAGGCGTCATAATCCGACTTAACAGGAGCTCAGTATTACATTGGTGGTTTGTAGTTATTTTAACTAGAACGATAAGATAACGCAAGCTCATGATATTCAAAGGTTCACGTTACTAATCAAATTCCAAGTAATAGGGCACAATAAATAATTAAAAACAAGCATAACAAAAATAGGCTTACAGCTCGTTCAGAAACCAAATAAATTGAGTTGGGAAGCGAGTTGAGCCGACAAAATCTATCGAATCCATACCAGATATTCCCAAATTCAAGTTATTTTCATTTATCTGAAAACGAAAAGAATCGTGTTAATGTTGCGTGTGTGAAGCAAAACTAGACAAAATGATTAAAACTCGTGCCAACGAAGTATCGAGTAATGCGTAAAGTTTATCAGATTCCGCGAGTGTTTTCGAGCACGGCATTTTATTTTTTAGGCTTCGCGTTCGTGGAATCTCGTGTAAACTCAGAGGGGACGAATGAGTTAAACTTACGACAGTAAACCGCATTTGTAACTTTAGTATTTAGTAAACAGGTCGAATGACAAATTATACGTACAAGCAACGCCAAAATAACTTTAAAACATAAACAAAGATGCCAAGTAAGTTCCGGACACCGAATGAAGCAACGAATTTGGGACTACGTGCATTACGAAAACTTTGGGTCGATAGGAAACTTGAAACAGCACGTTTGATCGCAGCAGAACTAATCATCGTGATCATATGTGACATTGGTAAACTTGCTTGAGATTATGAAACAAAGCTGAGCCTCGTGATTAAGCAAAGCCATGTAGAATTTAATAGGAGTGTGTACGCTGGTGAAAACAATACCGATCATAAACATAAGTCGATCATGTGATCATGCCACTTTCCCGGGGCAAATAAACCGTAACAGGACCTCCAGCTGAATTTTATAGTGCATCAAGACCTAAAAGTTTCAGTAAAGGTTCAGTTGAAATGAGCGTGCCACAATCAAGAATTTGTAGAGACAAAAGTGAAAAGGGGAAAAATAAACTAGTGGCAATCAAATTGAAAAGAAATTGTAACTGCTCAGTAGAGAAAATAAATCAAAGTCATTCTTGCAAGCGGAAGAACAGCAAACAATCGGTGGACTCGGAAGGCATGCATACCCATTGATGTTACTGTTATCTCGCCTCAGAGATTACGCAAAGACACAGTGTCGTGAAGATGTCATTCTCAAACTCTGACGGAACAGCCGACACTGTAATAGTAGGCTTCATGATCCTTCGCTCGTAAAACCATTAATGCTTCGATATTTTGCTGTTTATAACTAACATCAAGTGAATGTGTAAGAATGAAGGCAACAACAAAATCATTAATACGAAGTTGTTGTCGAAACGAGGCATCATGAACTATTTATTGACGTAATGTAAATTGCGGGATGCTAAGCACAAACAGTCGTGAAACGCTTCATTTTGCATCTTGATGTAATATTATCAAAGACAATCAGGGCCACAATATCAGAGTCGTCAAAGATAAAGAACAAACAATACAACACGGACCAATTCACCGCTAGCGGTTTCCTGAAAGCGATCCTGTATGTCCAAGAATTCCACTAAACAGGACACTGAATAGTGCAGTTTGGTAAGCAAGTACCAACGTTCGACAAGATCTTGATCCCATGCAGCGACGAAAGCAGGTAAACCTCGAGTAAGCTGTAGTTCCGGTGCAGTGCAAGGCTGCAACCAAAGTGTGTAATCCAAAAGGGTCATCGAAAACGCATTGGCTAGACTCGAAGGAAGTATTTCAGCCGCCTATAATGGAAACATAGAATATATCAAAGCAATGTGTTGCTCACATCCGCCGTACATACACACCACAACCGGCTTCTGGCTGTTTGATGTCATCAGGTGGAAACAGTAAGATTAGTTTCAGTGAGCCTTGAAACAGTGGAATATATCAGTAGAATATATCATTTCGATTAATGTACCTAACATATAACTACATATATACCAAAACCCCAGCAATATTATTACGGATAAACAAGATAATACGCGGAATGCTAGTATCATGACTGCACAGATTGATACTGGTTTGATTTGTGGGTTTGCCGATGTACAGCGAGATCAAAATATAACTAATGAAAAATATAAAAAAGCGGTAATACATATTACATACAGATAAACTGATGATCAAAACCAAAAATCAGTGTTTTCCATTACACACCCCACGACCGATCTCATGATGTTTGCACTAATTATGAAATTTTTTACTTATCTACATGTGTGATCGAACACGTTGGTCCTACCAGTGACAGAATTTCAAACGTCGTTTACCATTCCACCAGGGTTTTAATACATGCGCATCCTGATCGTACTGTCCCTACTTGATGAGTGCAAACAGCAAGAAACTTGTCGTGTGTAATGGAAATGCACGCAAATGAAGATGTAACCAATCTGCGTGTGTTACACATGTGATTGAGCAACTTGATCGCACCAGTGGCATACAACTTCAGATTTTGTTTGCCACTGTTTCAAGGCAAGCAGATTCTGATCGTACTGTCCTTAATTGAGGAATGCAAACAGCACCAAACCGGTCGTAGTGTGAGTGATGGAAATGCAAGCAAAACGTATTTAAAAAATCATATTCTAAAGTAAAACATTTTAGGAGACACATCAGAAGCATATTGGGGTTAGGAGTCATTGATTTTAAAGAATAAACAACAAAAAGCATACTAAATTAGAAATTACATGGAAACATAGGGACACGAATAGCCTAGAAGCATTTATTAGGATATGGAAGCAATTGATTTACAATTCGTTGGCCTTCTTCGGTCGATGTCGACCATAGATTTATATCGCAAGCATATGAAGATTTCATGACTAAACATTCCGATTCGACAGGAACAGTCTCTCCTACAGCGCTCACAGCGATAGCCATTACACGGCCGACCAGCGGATTTTGCAGGCAGCAGGCATGACTTGCGTTAAGCAATTACTCTTCCCTAGCATGACAATGACGCCTACAAAGCGGGTGGTCAATGGCAAGTTCTTTCTAATTCGTAGGATCAGTGTCAAGAGCTTTCATAATTGTATTCAAAACATCTTGAATTCAACACATCTTAGAGTAGGTCTTCTAGAAAACGACCAGTTTCCCATTCTACACAAAGATCCAGCTAGTGTAGGCAGCGTTGTTGTTGTCAAGCGAACATGCTCTGTAGAATGGTTTCTTCTGCGTTTGTTTCTGAGTTCATCCACGATATGTTTAAGATGCAACGGATGATGCGTAAATGTAAAACATTGAGCTTCTACTTGTCTTGCGTGGATGGTCCAGATTTTGCTGCCATATCGTTACATATAAATTATCCATGCATGGTTAAAAGTGTGAAGACACATAAAGGGAGAGGATTTGATAAAATGCGAGCACACTGCTTAAAATTACCTAGCGGTAATTCGAATAAGCAAAAAGAAAACAAAATTCACTACTGATCTTTGAATGTAATGAGATGAAAATACTGTGAAATAAAATGGCATAAACTGAAAATTTACACACCTGCACACACTGAGATAATGATGGTAACGTACCGTTTTAGTGGTGAAAAGAGAACTTATGAGATGAAACATGTTGTGTAGGATGCCTAGAAAAATTTCGCGTCGATAAGCAAGGGAGAGTGAATTGGAGCAAATGGTTTCCACCAGGTGATCAGGATTGATCGAAGCGATTGGCATTGACGAATCGGTACACCAACATTGGCAAAGCTTCAACATAATGGTTCCGCAGAGATCGAGTGCGGTGAACAAATTCGCGGGCTGTATACAACGAGAGAATCAGAATGAAAGTAACACGATTCGCCGGTCGATTAGATGTATAATGAAACACATACTAAATAAACTGGGTTGATGAGATCTCGCTCAAGCGGTATAGCATTTGAGAAATAACTGAACATAGGAACGCGTGGGTCATACGGAGGTGGCGTTGAACAATTTGATTTCACTTGGTAAAGGGGGTCGATTGTGGTCAATATTAACTTGCACAACAAGTGAACGAGTTGAATCATTCCACCAGCCGGGCGCTGATGGAATGTGGGAGTGTCATCATGACCAACGAGTGATTGTTGTGCGATTGGTGTTTGCAAAAACGCAGTGAGCATATTGCCCAACGACTGCAATGCTTCGGAACAGAATTCAAGAACAAGCTGGCCGGGAGAACATAAAAACGATTGTCTGGAATTCTCTGAACTGCCGGAAATGTGCTCTGAAGCATTTGCACGAATATTCGCTCCGTTTTCATTCGCTACTGTGTGGTCCATTTCATCCGAGTTTGTTCTGAAATGTATAAGTGTAAAGGTGAGTACAATACAATAAACATTCAAAATAATTAATCATAGGGTAATTACTCACAGGTTTTGAGTGGTACTGGTGGATGACTGCCAGCTCACATTAGCAGATGTCCATCCTTTTAATAAAAAAGATAGAATAAAAACGTGACATGGTAAATAACTCAAACCAAAATTTTAGTGCACCAAACAGATTAACAGATCTCTTCAAGATTAGCCTGTCATAAACATAATAGATTTCTACTTCCATTACATAAATCTATGATCTAAAAGAATTTGGGGATAAAAATTCTTACAAAGTCGTTCAATGTATAATATCAACGAACACTCATCGTTCAGAATCCTTACCTTTATTCCTGTCGATCAATAGAGGATCCAAGTGGTATAAAATACGAAGTATCAGCTTTTCAACCAGACAAATCAAGGCTTCCAAAACAGTCTCGACTAGGTCTGTCTTTGAGTGATGTAAGAGATGAAGCAAGGTCTGTCGATAAAGCATAAACCGAACATTTATCAGGAAAATGTTTCGAAGAGTTGTGATGGTAACAGGATAATTGTACATAGCATTGTTTGGAAACTCCTGATATCAAATGAATCAAAATACAGTTCATTCAATCAAAGCTGTTAAAGAACTATATCAGACGCACGAGAAAAGTTGACCTTAACTACCTTTGACTACATTAAGACAGTCAATGGCTGTGGACACCGGAATGGAGAAAATCAGCATGAAAATTCCGAGCAGAATATGTTGGCGGACAGGATTAGACCTGCAGCAAATACTAATGCATAACTGCCAAAAAAGCTTGACTTGATGAAATGTACGAAGGGACAAGCCTGATCCAGGCAAAGTGCAGCAGAGTCAGAGACTGCACGTGGGCTAAGATACTGTCAGGTTGTTCAGGCTTAGAAATATATGAGAAAGAAAATAGAAATGGTAGTGAGACACCAACGTGTTGCAGCATGCAGCTCACGACCAGTGGTCAATCAATTTAGCACGGCGTTAGCCGCGCGGCACAGAAGCACTGCACAATGCACATCCGTGATGAAATCAAATACAGGTGGGGTATTTTAAGACTTTAAAAGGTATAGACTCCTTAGAAGAGTAAGCATGAACACAAGAGTATGTGATTTCTAATGAACAGCATTACAAAATATCGACAAAAGAATACTGTCACATTTGCGGGTGATAGTAATGCTTGGTTACTTTTGACAGTACATATTCAATTCATAATGCCATGTGCATCTGAATGGTGTGCTCGAGAATGCCGGTAAGGTATTCAAGTGGAATGAAGTGGACAGCTTGTTAGTAAGCATGGGGGCAAAAACCGTGGAAATTCAGTCTTGCTAATGCCACTATACTTATTCACGTTATTTAAATGCTGCTCGCTTGTGTTAAAGACGTAGGCTTATTGAATCAGGCTGTATTCGATCGATGCCTATCGAAGGCTGCCTTTTGTGATTATCTCGAACCACGTGAAGCCAATGAGGTTTATTCACCTCAGCCAATTCCATGACTGTGTTTTTATATATTTGATTTACAGGTAAGCCAGGCATTGACACGCTTACTTTCCTATATTGAATAGCTGATATTATACTTGACAATGCCATCATCATTCTCATCATTCATACGATTTTCACTACACGCTTAATGTACAAAGTAAACGGTCTTGTGAAGCTTTATACACCCCTTTTGAAATTACTGGGAAATCCAACGAGAGTAAAATGGCATATTCTATAAAAATATCGGAATTGATTAGAAATGGAAGAGCAAAACAATGAGTTCATATGAGTTTTGACAAGTGAAGTGACGAGGAATGCTTACGATGCATGACAGTAAAAGTGGCGAGGAAGGTATCATGCTGACGACGTTCTACAAGTTCACGAAACTTAATTGATTGCATGTTCTATATGAGAAATAGGCAACTCATCCAAGTTTGTATGTGCTTAAGATTCTATAGATTCCGTACATCTTTGAGTCCCACCCTTTCCCACTTTCGGATATTTTGCCGTGGTTGTGCGGCAGCTATGCATTCGGTACTTGCTACCGATGTAATGATGTCCCTGATAATGAGTTGAATGTTTACATGTCTCTAACTTGGCGTACAACAAAAACAAGGTGTGATTTCGTATGAATTTTATGATTTTTCTATAGAATAAGAAAACAGTATGTTGACTTAAGTAATGTGTTGCTCACATCCCCATCCATTAGTATGTTGACTTACTCTATGTGCGGCACGATAAATTTGAGTTCGGAAAATAAAGGTACCAAATTAATTTTACAACACGCGAACCGCAACAAAAAACGTGGCAATTAATAACTCACTTGGACGATAGTTGGCCGTTGCAAAAACGTCTCAGCCGGAAAATCTTCGAGTATAACTTCCCGAAAAAATGAGATCCCAGCTAAGATAGACTCAGTATTGGTTTCGTTAATTAACCTCGTGATAAAAATATAGCATCGATCGATACACTTACTTCATTGAGGTGCGCAACACTGTAGAATCCGGCTTAGTAAGATTAACCAGGGGGAACGAAAATATTTTTCTTTCTATGAATAAATGGAAACGCGAACGCGTCAAAGATTTAACGAGTTATAAAACAGAAGACTACGGGATGTTATGAAGTTGAGTTTCTGTAAAGTTAACTAGAATTAGGTAGCGTTTCACACTAGCGGTGTTGAGAAAGTGTCATTATGTTAAAATTCCGTACAAATACACCAATAGAAATTTATAGTAACAATGAGTGCTAGTCACGAAGAGCTTCCGCCACGTATAGATGAGACTTAGACTGGTAATCAGGTTAGATGGATTGCATATTAAAGACTGGTTAGTATTATTTCTATTTTTTATTTAATTTATTTATGTTGGGCCTAAAAGTATAACCGCGATTAGGTACAAAGAGCTCGTGAGGCTTAAAAATCCTCGCTAAAATTCCAGTTAGTCATTTGCATTGGTAATATTCTGTTTACGGTTTCGAGGTATTCATATCCAGAATATGGAAACGGATCCACTGTCTTGAATGATACCACATGGTTCCGTACAGACAAAGTTCGCTGGTGTGATATTTTCCAATTACGGTGAAATCGCTTCTCCCAACAAAGGACGCAGAGTGGAGTGGCATGATGATGTATAAAGCAATATGGAAACGCGGTCTGTTTATGGGATGTTTAGGAAATTAATTCAAAACGAAATCCCTTATCTCTTCGCAACTCGGCATCAATACATCTAAATAATTTCTAAAAAGCATCGGTCATATGGGACCAAGCGATTTGATAAGGTATAACGAATGTAAATTGCTATTCGATGATGATGTGGCGTACTATTTAAGCGCAACAGTTATACCCAACGAAAGAGATTAATATGCTTTTGCAATGACATGAAACGCATCCTCGTCAACAACTAATCGTAATTGACCACGGTTGTAAAATGAAGAATGGCGAGAGTACCCTAGGACTGCGAAGATTCAAAAAGGGGATACCAGATCCGGAAACTATCTATAACGATATAATCTTCGACTGACGTATTAACAAAGAATATCGATGCCAGTCAGTCTCAGCACAAATAAACCGTAAAAAGTTAGGCGTAGTCAAGAAACAGATGCAAACAAACTGAACTGGATATAAAACCATCACACTAATCAGTAGGATAAAACAATAATAGTGAACAACGGGAATCATTCAAATGAGGAGCTGGGATTATTAAAATATTTACAAAACAATTCAATCAATAATTGCTATGAATATTTTTTTACCTGTGAATGGAAACGACGGTTCACTTTTGGTAAAATGAGAATATGTATCTTGGGAAGAAACCATGTATACGTTCGCGTTTGACATTCCGGATATATCGAAATGAGCATATTTTTTGCTTTCGTTCAGCAACATAGCGCGATTAGCGGTGAGATTTCGTGAAGATGTTGCAAGTGTTGTTGAAGCATGAACAGATAAGCAGGTACCATGGGGAGTTAATTTAAACTAAGCAATCGTATTAACGATAGAACGAACCTTCGTTAAAATTTTATTGAGAGAATCAAATATATCTCTTTTCGGAGTTCTTCTAACAGCATTTATCACAGTTTCCACACCGCCAAATTGAACAAAAGCGTTTTGTAAGTAGTTATTCTGATATGAATGTTAAATAATGACGCGAACTTTTAAAAGAGTTTGTAATATTGGTATAATCAATGAAAAGCGGAAAGCAGGCTCATTATCGAGCAACTTTATACATTTTCGTAGAAGTTTTAACTGTGTATCATTATCAAACTGAATTTTTTCCACGTCGAGTTTCGATAAAATAAGCTTCAGCAGATAAGATTTTGTTTCCGCATCTGCATCATCTACAACAAAACATTAGAAAACTAAGCATACCGAGATTATCCAATATTTGATTGAAATCAGAATATTCCATGGGGAATAATAACTACAAAAGGATAAAATCAAAACAATATTTTAGCCCAATAAACAAAGCAGGCTTAAGACTGATTTGAGATAACATTTGTTCTTTCATTGAAAAGTGTAATGGAGTAAAATTTGCAACTTAGGTTACAAAATAGCTGCTATCGAAAAATCAAAATAAGAAGCATTGTTATTTGGTGGAAAAATGCATGGTCTACATGGTATCCTGAAGTAAGATCTAAATTTTACAATGATATTGAAACACAGACAGCATATGTGTAAAAAAGGCGAGGGGAAAATTAACAGAGTTAAGTATGTTTAATTACAAGATCAAGCAAAGAATATGAATCACGGTAAATTCATGATGTAAATGTGAAGCCTAAATAAAATAGCTGCATTTGAAGATCGAAAACAAAGCAATGTTCCGCAAAGTTAACAAGCAACCATCCACCTCTATTACGTTATACACTGAGGACTGAAGACTAAGATACTTCTCTTTTTAAATCAGACACTTTGACTAGAAAACGGTGTAACACACTGAAATTTGCAAGAGTTAAGCCACTAGCACGACTGGAATAGAGCGGTATCCGTGGAATGTCTGTCGCTTAGGGCTGTGCACAAATACATGCCTGTCATAATGAACGTTCATAACCTATCTAGTTAAAACCGCGATCTCATTGATAAGCATCGAACCACTGGTACTATGAAAAACTTGTGAAAGGGGAACGCTACTACAAAGATTTGGATGTCAGAATGGGCATCATTAACATCTAACTAAATATATATCTTGCAACATTATTATTTCGTAGATCCATTACTATTTTAATTGAAAAATGTATGATGCAATGTTGCTTGTACGTTGAGAGCAAAGTGTGCAAACAATGAAGATTAGACCGAGTGCATACTACTGTGGAATGCACAGCTAAAGATTTCCATTTCACATGTGGAACAAACCATATTTCATTGGTGATGTGATAAATTTCACGGCCTATTCGCTTTACAAAGTGTATTTATTATTTCTAAAACGTTGATGAGCTTTCGGAAATCACCTGTACATCTGCAAACACATGCCCGTATCCCGTGTTTATTATTTGAAAGAAAACTGACACTTAATAAGTGCATTGTTGTAACACTTATCTGAGCGCGTTTATATTCACGTGTTCGCGAAAATTGAAGGAAATCTATTGCTAAACATAGCAGCAAACAGTCTATCAGCATGTAATAATATGTGTATTCGTAACAACAGAACTCGGATTTTTTTGAGAATTTGAAATACATAAATCATAACCAGCATCAGCTAAAACAGCTTTATTGCCTCAAATATAATAGAAAAAACAGTGGTGACTTAAGGAGCTACGAGTGTTCATCATGATACGGCCCATGCAAGCTGCACGGATGTGCAATCGTGCAGTATTTCTATGCTGTGCGGCCAACATAGTGCTAAACTGATTGGTCACCGGTAGTGAGCTACATGCTGAAACAGGCTGGAGTCTCACTATCATTTCTTTTGTCATATCTGTCTAGGCCTGGGCAACCTGACAGTATCTCAGCCCACGTGCAGTCTGTGACTGTGCGGCACTTTGCCTGGATCAGGCTTGTGCTTTCATACATACATACATACATGCAAGCTCATTTGCACCACTTACGACGCCGAAACACAAAATATATCAAGTATCATGAATAAATTTACATTATTTGAGGCTTTAACTGTCGTGCTAGAGGAAAATTTCTACATCGCTTGACTTGAAGAGCATACATTTTTATTAAAATATTTATAATTTGCTTAAAGGCATAACCATTTAACATGGTTTTGAGACATATTCTTAAGTGATGATATTGAAACCATTTATCCTTGGTTAACGCGCCTACCCAGATTAGAAACACTCTCTGTTACCTATCGCCTTCATATGAGTGATATTTATCACTTGACCACCGATCATGACAGACCCTTCTACCCATGTAACTCCCTATTTTTTTTCTTACAGAAGATAAGCTCAAATTATTGCATCAATAGAGCATGCATGAACGTCGGCTTGGAATTGTCTATGTCAGAATTTTCAATCAGTTGAACACTTTCCCATGCTCCAAGAATCTCCTCGAATCTCACCTCCATGAAAACTCTTATTCCGGAAAAACATTTACTTCAATTTCTCTTAATTTTTACGGCATATACTGCCTTCATCCATTCGATTGCTCACAGCAATGGCGAGTTCTGTTCCAGTGCCGTTTTCGTTTCTCATTAGAACGCCACTAATTCTTTCCTAGTTCACTGCTCTTCCATATCATAAAATCAGAGTGTCCTGTTTATGCTGTTTCAATCTACCATTCACCTGGAGCATACGGTGGGTAGATGTTTCCTGAGTTGATAACCTACATGTCCAAATCCAAACAAATATCCATGGATGATGCAGGCTCAACGCGAATATAACCAGCTATCAAGCTAGAAATTTCTTATTCGGATTTCTTGACCGACCTTATAAGACCCCGTGTAGTGTGCTGATGATAGAACCACTAGTGCCGAACAACGATAGACTACACGTGGGCTAAGATACTGTCAGGTTTCTAAGACCTAGACAAATATAAATAATTAAACCTAAAATGGTAGTGAGACTGTAGCCTGTTTCTGCATGAAACTCAGCACCGGTGGCCATTTGCTTAGTAGAGTGCTGGATGTGCTGTACTGAAGTACAGGTCGATTGGACAAACACGGATAGATTTTCGCCTCATAAAGCAATAAACTCTTGAATCTTGTGACAAGAGGTGAATATA